>PVIU01007301.1:0-93219 GCA_004026605.1 Ondatra zibethicus | reverse complement strand
GAAAGGATTCAGCCAATCATAATTGATTCTTAAATGTGACTTGTGAAATAAGTGTCACTAATTTTATTCCTAATTTATATCAGAACATTTATGAAGAAAGTTTTCTGTGAAGAGTCTAGTGCATGGGGAGAGGGGAGACCTGAAGATTAGATGGTTAAAAGTATACCCTACCTGAACCAAAGGAGTTTTGTACACAAGTGCTCTTCTTTCCAAACAAGCATCTGATTTTCCTCAGTTTCCCAGAGCCAGCACATGGCTGCAGGGCAGTGTGAATCACCGCATAGCTCCTATTTGAGCTTTGCTGATAAAACCTACCATTTCCTGACTAGCCCTGCTGCAGAGTAAACAGCAGCTTCCGTCATGCTGAGGTCTTTCCCAGAATAGATCCACTCAAGTAAACATGCCCTTTCCATGTTGCTCTCACTATCAGTAACATAAACTCTTCTATCTCTTGAAATATCTTTGTTCTAAGGATTCTTCTAGAACGGGGAGGAATTCTTCCACAAAATATTCAGGACCAGAAGGGAGACCTTGACCTCTGCACATCCTGCCATCCTGAGAAGTTTTTCTCCCACGTCCGCGACGGCCTTAACTTCGGTACACAGATTGGCTTTATATCCATTAGAGAATGAGGTACACACCCTCCTCTGCACTGTCTCTTTCCATGTCCCCTTCCCACTCCATCCCCACTCTCCTCCTCCTTCCAGCCTTTCCCTGCCTTCATTAAAAAGGTAATTAAATTTAATAATATTCCTTGTTCCCTATAAGGATAACCAAGTTTTGATTTTTAAGTGGCAAAATGGTGTAGAAAAGTTTTGGGAACACACTATGATGAAGAATATTCATTTCTTTTCCTAGTTAATTAAGAATGATTAGGTAGGCTTATGCTAAAAGTTTTAAAATAGTTTAATCTTTTTTAAAAAATACCTGTATAAGAAGTCTTTATCTCTGATGTGAACTTGATCAATGCATATCTTATTATGACATCTTGATATATTTCATTATTTTTGTTTTATGAAAAAATAGATTAATATTGTAAAAATGGCCACACTTCCAAAATCAATCTATAGATTGAATATGATCTATACAAAAATTCCAACACAAATCTTCACAGATGTTGAAAGGACGATTTTTAGCTTCATATGGAAATACACACATACAAGGAAAAAAACAGCATAGCTAAAATAATTCTGAATAATAAAATACTGTTGGAGGTATCACCATCCTGGATCTCAAGATGTGCTACAAAGCTACAGTAATATAAACAGCATGGTGTTGGCATAAAAACAGACGAATTGATCCATGGAATAGAATTGAAGACCCAAACATAAATCCATACACTTATGAACATCTAATATTTTTTATAAAGAGACCATAATACACAGTGGCAAAAGAGCAACCTCTTCAACAAATGCTGATGGTCAAACTGGATGATTGCATGTAGAAGAATCAAAATAGATCCATACTTAGTACCCTACACAAAAATTAACTGCAAATGCATCAAAGACCTAAACATAAAACCAGATACACTGAACCTAATAGAAGAGAAAGAGACGAAATAGACTTGAACTCATAGGCACAGGAAAAGACTTCCTGAACAAAACACTGTTAGTGCAGGCACTAAGAGCAACAATAAATGTGCCCTCACGAAACTGAAAAGCTTCTGCATGGCAAAGGAGGCTGTCATTTGGACAAAGCAGCAGCCCAACTCCACATCCAATAGAGGGCTAATATCCAAAATGTATCAAGAACTCAAGAAATTCGATTTCAAAACACCAAATAACACAGTTAAAAAATGGCTACAGATCTAAACAATTCTCAATAGAGGAAACTCAAATGGCTGAGAAACATTTAAAGAAATGTTCAACATCCTTAGTCATCATGGAAATGAAAATCAGAACTACTTTGAGATTCCATATTACACCTGTCAGAATGGCTAAGAGCAATAATGCGGGTGACAGCTCGTGCTGGCGAGGATATGGAGCAAGGGGGCGCTCCTCTCGCTGGTGGGAGTGTAAAATTGTAATCAACATGGTGGTTCTTCAGAAATATGGTAACTGATCTATCTCAAAATCCAGCTATACTACTTTTGGGTATATCCCAAAGGATGCTTCATTCTACCACAGGGACCCTTGCTCAATCATGTTTATTGCTGCTCTATTCACAATAGCCAGAAACTGGAGACAACCTAGATGTCCCTCAACAGAAGAATGGCTAAAGAAAATTTATACAATGGAGTATTACTCAGCCATTAAAAAAAATGGCATCAGGAAATGTTTTGACAAATGGATGGAGCCAGAAGAAAACAATCCTGAGTGGGGTATCCCAGACTCAGAAAGACGAATATGTTATGAATTTGCTTATGTGTGTATATTCGCCATGAAGGCAATGATAAATAACCAAGTTACCATCCGTAGAACTGCAGAGACTAGGTCTAGAGTAAGGGACTAGAGAGCACAGATAGGTCGTGCTAGGGAAAGGGAAATAGAGTAGGTAACTATGGATTGGAGGAAGTGGAATGTGAGGATCGAGTGGCAAAGAAGAGGAGAGGAGATTGGGAAGGATACAGGAAGAGACAGCTAAAATTAGGGGGCATTTGAGGGGTAGTATGGAAACCTAATACAGTAGAAACTTAATAAATTATGTACATAGATGAAGACAATCTAATAGTGGAGTAGTCCCAGCTGGCCATCTTTTGTCACCAAATGAAGCTTCCAGTACTGGGACTTGGTTACATCTAACTTGCTGGCCAAAGGGGCCCCATGGAAATCTCCTAACAACACAGACTGTTGACTAATAGGTTGCTCTCCACAAACTGGCAGCCAGGCCCCATTGTTGAAGACAACATAGACACAACTCATTAAAAATGGAGATGTCGAGGCAGTGCCTATATAGAGCCTTCACCCCTCTGTTCCGGCATTTTTGGTACAGGAACATGCTCTGCATGCTCTAAAAAAGAAACACAAACACCAAGACAGCCTCAAACCCTTTATCTGCGACAGTATACTGCCTACAAGATATGCTGGTGCAACCAATGGCGGCACAAAGCGTGTGGGAGTAATCAGTCAGTAACTGATTTGACCTAAGGCACACTCCGTGAGGTGGAACCCATAGCTGACACTGGGTGATCAAGAACCTGATATGATATAGCCAAAGGACCTACAGTAAAACCAAAAAATACTGGTCTAAAAAAGAAAGAAAATGTAGTGATAAAATGATGGATCCTAGTGATATTCGTCTCTACTCAAGAATTAATGCCTTGTTCAAATATTATCAGAGACACTTCCTTCTGCAGTAGATGGGAACAAATATAGAGTCACGCAGCCAGACATTACACAGAGAATGATAGACCTCTGAACGTCCAGCCCTAAATTGGATGCCTCTATCAAAACCCTCCCCAACCTCAGGGAACCCCAGAGAAAAAGAGTGTAAGAGCCAGAGAGGAAGGAGGACACTAAAATAACAAGACCCTCTAAATCAACAGGAGCAAAGCTTGTATGAGACTGAAGTGTCACTCACAGGACCTGCATGGGTCTACACTGGGTCTTCTGTACATGTATTACGGCTTCTAGCTTAGTGTTTTTATGGGATTCCTGAGCATATAAACAAGTGAGTCTATTCCTCTTGTGCCTTATCTTGGGCTCATTTCCTTCTGTTGTCTGTTCTTGTCTGACTTTGATGTGATAGTTTTTGTTTCATCTTAATATATTTTATTTTGTTATATTAAAATGAATGAATGAATGAATGAGTGAATGAATGAAAGCCTAGCCCCTGGGGTAAAGGTTAACAACTGAACTGTCACTTTTGCCTGTTAGAAGAGGGAGAATCAGTTGTCTCCAATGGAGTGACACTGGGTATATCAACCATTCATTCCAGGACAGGCCTCATGTTCAGGAGTAGTTGACCAATATATAATTGCAATCCATAGTTTTTTGTGTGTGAGCTTTTATTTGGTTACAATTTGTTGGGGGGTTTTGTTTGTTTTTCTTTCTGGATTTGGTCTTATTTTGTTTTCTTGGTTTTTTTGGGGGGGAGGTTTCTTGTTTTATTTAGTTTTTGTTTCTTTTATAAGAAAGAACTTTGATTTGGGTATATAGGAAAGAAAGAGTATCTGAAGGGACTGGGGGAGGGGAAGAATATGATCAAAGTATATTTCAAATTGTTTTAAATAATGAAAAATATAAAAATTTGCATAAAGATTCTCAATTATAGAATAAAAATTTTACAAATATATAAACTAACTTTACAACTGCCATATATGATAAAGTTGGAATTTTTCTTTAAAGGGATAGATAGTAAAACTTTTTGAAATTATATTTTGTAGTGAGTGTGTGTGTGTTTGTGTGTGCGTGTGCGCATGCATGCACATGCACTTCACACATGGAAGTGCCTTGCTGTGGTACATGTATGGAGGCAGAGGACAACTTTCAGCACTTCTACTATTTTCTCTTCTACTACCGTAGGCTTCCAGAGATCAAACTGAGGTTATTAAGGTTGATGGCATGAGTCCTTACCCACTGAGCCATCATCTCTGACTCAGCAAATCTTTGTGTTGTGTAGAGCATGCAGGATCTGTCTCATCCAGGCAACTCTGCCGCTGTTGAGCAAAAGCAGATGCTGACAAAACAGGAATGAACGTGTTGTTGTCCCCATTAAATGCTGTTTCCAGAAAGGGGGTCCTTTTAGATGTCTATAAAGCAATTTCATGACAATGATTTAGTACAGACCCTTTAGCACCTACTCAACTTTCTGTACAGTTTAACTCAATTTGTATATTTTTTACTCTTTAAAACGACTTTAGTTTTTAATGTACTTTATGATTCCTACCTTGATATTCTAAGAACATTAGTTAGGAATTCGTGTTTTATTTCTGTGTGTTTTACAGGTTGACTGGAATTTTGCATCACCATTTCCTGCATCCTTCCACACTGCTTGCAAAAGAAAATTTTAGCTTTTTGATTTATATAAAACCAAGAGGGTTACAAAAGATAATTCATCTTTATGGTATATTTTCACTGTTACCCACGACCAGATGATCTTAGTCTAATTCTTATGATAATTAATGAAAGAATCAACGTGATGTTATCCCTCAAGTTAGTTCTGTGTCTTTATCTGCAAATCAAGACCAGGTCTGTTCAGTTCAGTATTTGTTGGAGGCCAACTTTTTTATAGGGATGAGGCTTAACACAGTGAATCAAAATAAAGACAATTTTTCCATTTGAGTCAAATGCAGTAGGAAAGATAAACACTTCCTTTTAAATATATATACTTGTAATTGCCTTACAAAAGAGTAGGTTTCATTATGGCATTTTCAAACATCATGGTTTTGCTGATCCTCCCCTTTCCCTTTCTCTTTCCTCTGTGCACCATTCCATTCCCAACAGCCTCTTCTTTCATGTCTAATGTGTTCTATCACCCCCTTCCTTGCTCAACCCTCTTTTCCCTTATATTCTCTTTCTAGGTTCAACACCTGTATCCACCTTTCCACCCACATACATACATATATGTATATATACTTATATGTGCACGTATGCATAAGCATTAATGGTTAGGATTCATATATGAGAGAGAACATGCAATATTTATTCTGAATCTGGATTATTTTGTTCAATATAATAATTCCAGATCTGTAGGCGAATGTGAATAAAGTAGTCCCACACTAGCTTAGAATTGAGTATAATAAAGGGTTCTTTATTTAGGGGGGCAGATTCACAGATCACAATTCTCTGCACGAGCTGGGAACAGAAACCGAATCCAGCGGCCAAGAGAGAGCAAGAGAGCAAGTGTATTTGGGTACCCAAGGCCACGCCCAACCTGGTCCAGCATCTCAAAGGCCATTGGCTGAAGGAGTTTCCCTAACACATATCCATCAACTTTCCTACAAATTTGAAAATTTCATTATAGCTAAATAAAAGATTGTATTACTGTATTTTTGTTACCCATTCATTTTTTATTGAACATCTGGGCTAATTTCAATTCCTTGCTGTTGTGGCTAGAATAGCAATGGATGTACAAGTATCTTTACAGCAGGATATAGAGTCTTGGGGATATGCGTAGAAGTAGAGTATTTGGAGCATAAGTCTATTCTGTTTTGTTTTATTTTTAAAATATATTCTTTTGAGAATTTAATTCATGTATACAGTGAAATATGATTTAACCATCCTTCATTTCCTCTCCAACTCTTTCTCAGCTTTCCCCAACATGTCCCTCTTCCAGTTTCATGTCCTCACTTTTAGTGATATTTCATTTGTATTTTAATAAATGAAACTTGCCTGAAGTTCAGAGAGTAAAATAGCTGCACTATCAGCCTTACAGACCAGGCAATGGTGACAAACACTTTTAATCCCAGTAGCCACACTAGTTTTCCAAAGAAACCTGGCAGTAGTGGTGCAGACCTTTAATCCCAGCCCTAGAGAGGAAAATAAAATGGGAGGAGATAGCTCTTAGGCTCAGTCTCACTCTGAGATTCCAGGAGGCAACATTGCCATTTTGGACTGAGGTAGAGGTAAGAGCCAATGGCTGGCTGTTTTGCTTTTCTGGCCTTCAGGTTGAACCCCAGTTTCTGTCTCTGGATTTTTATTAATTGTGCTACACTCACTGTTGGTTTTCTGAAGCCTCCATGCTGATTTATTTAATGGCTGTTCCAGTTCACACTCCTGACAGTGAAAAAGGGTCCAACTTTCCCTACATCCTCATCAGCATCATTGGCATTTTTCTTTCGGTATTTTATTTACTTATTTTTATGTGTATGGGTATTTTGCCTGCATGCTGTCTGTGCACCACGTGTGTGTGCAGTGACCAGAGAGGCCAGAAGAAGATGTCAGCTCCCCTGAGACTGGAGTTACAGATGGCTTTGCACTGCCATGTTGGCATCGGGAATCAAGCACAGACTGTCCAGAGGAGCCGCCAGTGTTCTAAGCCACTGAGTCATCTCTCCAGCTTTGTCATTTTTTCTCTTGGCAGCAGCCGTTCTGACTGCTCTTAGGTAGACTCCTAAAGTAGTTTTAATTTTGATGTCTTTGATGGCTAAAACTGTTGAATGCATTTTCAGTATAGGTCTGGACATTTGTGGTTCTTCCAAGAGCCATCGTTCATTTCCTGAACTCATTTATGGACAGGCTGCTTCATTGTCAGTTTTGAAGGGTTTTATATGTTCTAGGCACTAAGCCCCAGTCTGAAGTCTAGCTGGCAAACATTCTGCACTACTCCGTAAGCTGCTTGTGCTCCTGCTGATATTTCCCTTTGCTGTGTAAAATCTTTTTTCTTTTATATAATCTGTTGAATTATCTTAAGTCAAGAAATACCTGGCTAACTACAAGATAGACTAACTATATTTTTCTTTATTTTAAGGGGCAAACTCATGAAATAGGAACGAAAAGTCCAAGCTCAGCTATGTAGCATGGGGACCACAGAGAGAGAGCAAACCCTGGGCCGCCTGGCGTTTTTTTTCTCCAGGTACCCAAAAGGCCACGCCCTAACTTGGTCCTACCTCATGAAGCTCATTGGCTGACAGAGATTCCCCATCACTTCCCCCTTTTGTCTAAATAAGGGAGTTCCAAACCCAATACAAAACTATATACAGTAGGAACAGATATCAAGTATAACATTAGGATTACAACCAACATAAATAATATTAAGCAAGGAACACATGCTAAATGTTTCATAAACATTCTATTCTAAAGAGTCTAAGTCTTGTATTGAAAATGGCTTGGCTAAATCATAAGAGGAAGGTAACTAAGACTATCTAATCTTCAACCCCATTGAAGGCCTGAAAAGGGAGATATATTACTTGAGTAGGCAGGAAGTACAATCAAGCAACTTTCAAAGTGAGCAGTATATGACAGAGACCATTGACTACCCGAGAAACCACCCAAAGTTTCATTTGCAATGTTGAAGCAACCAACTTTGGCTAAGGCCTAGCATAAGTGACAGACCATTTTCAGAGGCAAGGAAGTTTTCAGAACCGTCTTACCCTGTCTTGGCAGGGTTTGGCAATTCTTTTCCTTGTGTCCTGCTTATTCAGTCCAGAAACCATATACTTTGTCAGTGGTCGAGGCATGGGTAGTTCCTTGCCCAAAGGCCAATTGTGCCAAGAAGAAAACAAACTCCAAGTGGAATGCCTTCAGTGCTCAACATTCTCTCTGGAATAGATCGGTGCTGTCAGGAGTAATCGTGTCTCACGTCAACAGAACCCTAAGTTATTTAAATGCCATGTTTTACAGATCCTTGAAGATTACCTATCCAGACAGAGTACAATCTCTATGTATCTAAAGAACCTAATTAATCTGAGTATAACAAGCATGAATAACTATAGACCTATAATCTTAATACCTGTATAACTTAAAGGCTAAGACTTCATATCAGAATATTAAATAATCTGTAAACAACTGTGCAGTAAATGAGGAATGACCTCAAAATGTAAACAATGTATAAGTATCTTGATCAGAGGTAAAACTATATAACACAATTTGAAAATATATCCTAAAAATTGTATCAATATACAAAATGTCTTAAACAGAGGTAGAAATATGCATGCATACAATCTGACAAAATAACTTTGCATAGGTGTACAAACATTGTAAATAGAAATAACAAATATAATTTGAACTTGTATCAATATACAAAAACTATACCAATGTAAATTTTCCATAAGTAATAGCTCACAGGTATTCATTCTATTACCCACTATTATTATTATTATGGATAAGTTTACACTAAATTATCTATTATCCCATTCAATTTTTCCTCTTTTTGTAATCTCTGGGCACACATAGTTTTCACCGCAACCCTCTACCTTATACAAGTAATAATCAACCCCCAAACGGTGTCCCCAATCCTTAGGACAAACTTTGTTGAAACAGGGGACATTGCTTTCTAGAATTACTTCCAGCTGTCATAGGGCTGTTGTTCTTTTTATGGGATCCTGTAAAAGTAAAGCAATGGTTAAGTTTCAAGATTACTCTCTAGTATAATTGCAAATGACTTTTGAGTAGTTGATAGGGTTTTTCCAAAGTTCTTATTTGGAGTTCTGGCCAGAATGTTGAGAGAAGGTGCACCATTTCAGCAGCTAGTACCAAAAAACTGGTCTTACAGTAGCACTATCAGCATCATGATGCCATCTCAACCAGGTGGAGCTGTTGCTGAGGGGCCCCATCTTCTTCCTGGAAACTTTGGGGATTCTCTGTCACCAATGAACTTTAAGAGGTGGGACACAGTTAGGGGCGTGGCCTTTTGGGTACCTGGAAAAAAACGCCAGACAGCCCAGGGTTTGCTCTCTCTCTGGTTCCCACACTACATAGCTGAGCTTGAACTTTTCATTCCTGTTTTGTGAGTTTGGCCCTTATAATAAAAAAAATGTAACTGGTCTATCTTGTAGTTAGCCAGGTATTTCTCAACCCCAAATAATTCAACAGTTGGCGCCCAATGTGGGGCTCAGGTCCCCCATGTGGTTCCAGCCAGCCCACCCGACTCCACATGCTGCATTTGAGGAGGATCCCTGCACCGTAGCCCTAAACTCAGTACCACCGTAGCACCACTAGCCTCAGTAGCATCTCAGAGCTGCTCCGGGTCTGCAGACACCTATACCACTTGCAGCTGTGTGGCTAGCTTGTGGGTCCAGCTTTCCAGCTTTTCCAGCTTGCCATCGAAGCTCAGGCAGGGCACGGGCTTCCTTGGGTGTCTATGTTGGCATTGCTGCTTTGCTGTCCATGCACTGCTGCTGATCAGTCAGGAATCTCCGCGGAGCACACAGTCTGTGATTACGCTGAATAACTGCTTTTAGTTTGAGCTTATTTTTCAGTATCTAATGTGCTGAACCAATTCAAACTTGCCATGTGGCCACAACGGGTGATACCTACTGACCAGTAACGGGTTATTGCACCTACTCCAACTCATTACAGGTGAGATTTATAAGGTCGAATTTATAATTTATTATTTTAAAGGGCAAAATAACAGATAACTTAACAATACAAGAGTTCAACAGCTTTTTTACTTATACCATGGATGGTATTATACAAGGCTTATGTGATATTGCCTCCTATACCCCTATATTTAATTCTAGGGATTAGCTTTGTCCTTCATATTTTCTCCTTAAAAACATGGTTTGATAATAGGACCAAAATGAGGTACTTTTAGAAATGATACAGTCTTTACAGAATGATAATGGTTGTGCTATTAGAGTCCTATTTAGAAACTTCTTGTATATGCAGATTCTTCGGAATGCTTGCCTCTAGCAGTATCAGAATTAAGGACTCTTTCTGAATTGTGGAAAAGTTTGTAATGTTATTGGTGCTAGGTCTTCCTTTAAAGACTGGTATAATTTAGCAGGCATCCACATGGTCCCAGTCTTTCCTTTAGGGAAAACTTCATTACTATGCCAATTTCTTGCTCATTTTATGTCTATTTAAATAGTTTATTTCTTCTGAATTCATTTTTGGTACATTATTATACACTTTCTTCTTAGAAAGCCCTTGGCTATATCCTGGAGGGTCTGATAGATTCTGCTATCAGTTGACATTTGATGCTAGGAATGTTTTTAAGTTCCTCCATAATTTTTTCCCTGTGTCTCACTATTTAGTCTCCAAGCATTTGTATAGTTTCTGAATTTCTCTTGATGACTTTTAATTTTATTGCACTGTGGTCTTATAAGACACAAGGAATGATTTATTTCTTTCTTCCTTTCTTTCCTTCTTTCTTTATTTTTTTGTGTTTGTTAAGGTTTGCTTTATGGCAAGTTTTAGAGAATGTTCAATTCATGTTTTGCTAAGTGTGTGTTGACTGTCTGTTGGATGGGCACCACTTTATTCCAGTTGATCTATGGTATAATTTAGCTTTGAAGTTTTTTGTTTCATTTTGTTTTGTTTTAGATTGGAAGATCCACGTGAATCTGTCTATCATCATTATCGTGTGAGAATCTCTGTGACATGCTATGTCTTTCAGTGTTTGTCTTATGAAATTTGTAGTCCTAATCTCCAGAGAATACTGTTTCCAGTTGTTATTATCTTCCTGAGGAGCTGGTCCTTTGCTAACTTGTAGTGGCCCTTTTCTATCTCTTCCAGCTAGTTTGGGTTTGAGGTCTACCTTATCACGCACAGAAATTGCTACATAGTATTACACAGCTTCCAATTGCTTGGTATGTTGATTTTCACCTTTTGAATATTTTTGTTTTCTGGGTTTCATTTTGTTTTTATCTTTGCTGATTAAGTAAGTATGTTTCTTGGAGACAATAGATGTATCTTGTTTTATTAATTCCATCAGTTATTCTGTATTTTTTATTGTTTAATTGAGCTCATTTGCACTTAAGGTTATTCCCTATGATTTTTGTTAGTTGAATTTCTGGTTGTTAGATTATCAGTATTTCTGGTCTTCTCTTTAGTATTAGGGGTTTTCTGGTTTGCTGTGCTGTCCCTGATTACTTCCTCCCCAACTCTTTTTGACCACTCATGAAATATATTCTTTTCTGTGTTCTATGGATGAGACTTTGTTTTTCCCACATGTATAATATTCATTTAAGATTTTTCTGTGATACTGCTCGGTTGTTAATACTTGCCTTAATTTTCCATGAGTTTAAAACTTTGTTGACAATCATTTACTTCCAGATCTTGAAATATATAATTTCATACATTCCTGGCTTCATGTTTCTTATGAATGATTTAATATTATTATGATGCTTCTCCCTTTGTATATGAGCTGGATAATTTTTTTCTCTCAGCTTTTAGTCTGTGCTTTGTGGTTATGACATTGTGGCTATGGTGTGTTGCGGAGACTTTCTCTGGTCACATCTATTTGGGTTTCTAAAGGCCTTTTGTGTTTAGATGTTGACTTCCTTAAATTTAGAGAAATTTCTTCTATAAGTTACTTGAATAAATTATCTATGACTTTTGACTTTATCTCATCTCCTTCTACTTCATTGTGTCTTCAATTTTTGTCTTTTGAATGTACCCAGACTTTTTGGAATGACTGGTTGTTTTAATTGTTGTGTTTGTCTGAATGTAGCATCATTTCAGCTTACTCTTCCCTCCCTGAAATTCGTTCTCCTAATAGCTCTTGTCTGTTAGAGATGCTTGCTGCTGTGATTTTTGACTTGATTATTTGCTTCTTTCAGTCCCAGAAATTCTGCTTGATTCTTCTCTAGTGTTTTAGCATCCTTCCTGAATATTTCCTCCACATTTTAAAATTTCTCCCTGAGATAAACTGTTTCTTTGATTAAAGTATAATTTTACAAAGAGATGAGTACCAAAGGTGGAAGGGTTAGTTTTTACTCAGCGTTTAGGAGAAAGGAGATATTGCAGAGAAAATGTCAAATTATGTGGGCCCAAAACTTGTACAGATTTAAAAACGGGGTTTTAAATGTATATGTCTGCCTATATCTCATTGTGTCTGTATCTACAAATCCATGCAGGTGCCTGAGAAAAAGAAGCCATCAGGTCCCAGGGAGCTGGAGTTGCAGAGTTACAAGGTGACTGTGAGTCACCAATGTGGGTGCTGAGAACCAAGCTCTAGTCATCTGCAAGAGCAGCAAGCATTCTCTAACCGCCTAGTCATCTCTCTAGCCCCATGCACAGATTTTTGACAAAGTACAGTCATAGCAAGGAGAGAAAACATCATGAACCAGGAAATGAAACTGAAAGTTTGTGGCTTATCCAAGACAGAGACAGTATAAGCTGAGACTGAAAGTTTATTACTTACCCGAGGCAGAGACAGTGTAAGCCAGGTACTAGACGGATAGCAAAGAAATCAAATAGCAAGGATCCCAAATCATATAGAAAATTTGCAGTTTACTTTTGGGGCCATTAGTAGGCATCACAATAGAGGGTTCCCCCACACAACAGCATCCTATTTAATGAGATGGATTCAGAGTGAGTGACCAAAGGAGAGAGACTGAGTAGAAACAGTGAGACTATTTTGTTTGTTTTCCAAGACAGTGTACCAACCCTGGCTGGCCTGGAACTCACTCTGTAGACCAGGCTGGCCTGGAACTCACAGAGATCTGCCTGCTTCTGCCTCCAGAGTTCTGGGATTAAAAGTATGCGCCACCACACCCAGCTCAGTTAGGATATTTTCTAAAAGAAATAACAGTCTTACTGGAGGCTGTAGAAATTCAAATGGATCTGAGGACAGAAATTTCAGAGGTGGGTTCAATAGAGCTCGTACAGGGTTGTGGAAGTGGGATATGAAGAAGAATGGAGAAGTTATTGATGGCTCTGAGTTTTGCTTAACCAGCTACTGAGAGTGGCAACCAAGGGTAGGGGGAGGTTTAGGATTAGAGAAAGGGTAACGAGTTTCACCTTATCTAGAATGACTAGCATCCAGATGGAAATATTTGGTCAATGATTGAAAATCTGGGCCTGGCACTTATAATGGAGCCTAGGACAAATAGGTTTGGCAGTCGGCTATGAAGAAATGATAATTTGGGTCTCTTGAATCAGATTGGATTGTCTGGATGAAAGTTAGAGAGAGTACGAGGGTCCAAGAATGAACCCGCACACAGCACGTGCATTTGAAGAACGAGAGGCAAAGCAGTAAGAATAACTTAATCATAGACATTTGAAAGGTATGATTGTTTAAGACAGTCAACATATGTGTGGAAGGCACTCAGAAATCTTCAAGAATAACATGAGAACTGAAAAGAAAGCCGTGGATTAACTGGTAAAGTTATTCTACAGGCAATGGTGGGCGTGACCAATTTCACATTTTAAAATTTCATATATATTTCCGTACTTTTTTGGTGATTACAAAGAATTTTTACATAAATACCTTTATATTTTCTATAAAATCTGTGAATCCAGCATTGACTCCTTCATTCAAATGAGAAACAACCTCGTTGAAGTAAAGTTGGGATCATATAACTTGTGATGAAGTAAGACTTGAATATGTGTTTTACAACCTCAGATCCTCTTTCTCGATCTATGCCTAGTCAAAGCTCTTTGAACTCTATTCTCAACTTTCTGTTAATATTCTTTTCATGTATTTGGTCAAAATTTTATTGAGGTGCTGTGGTAGATAAAAAACAGTGGTGTGGCCATCCAGATGTTCTGCCCAGCGCAAAGTAGCAGTCAGTAGAAGACCGCCACAGCTGGATAGCCTCCCATAGTTTAATCTTCTGTGAATCTCATAGCCCAGCATGAAATTTAAATGAAATATTTATTCCTTCACATTCAAGGAAGGCATTAGAGATCATTAAAGCAGAAATTTCAAATCCATGAAAATTTTCTTCACAAAAATATAAAGATTAAAAAATAATCTCACACCTTTAGAAAGACTATAATTTTCTAATTCTTCACTGCGTATTATTTTGTTTGAGGCTTATAAACTTAGACAGCCATACTTTGCATTATATACCACAGCATGCCAAAAACAATTAAAATTATGTTTTATTCCCTATGCTTTTGGATTCATTGTGTATTTAATTTTTAATTTTGTTTTTATTGTTGTACATTAAGAAAATTTTAGCAAATTGCCAAACTTTCCATGACCCCTCACATATAGTTGTTGAGCTTTATAAAACAAATGAAAGTATTATACCAATAGGGGGCAGTATTTAACGCTTTACAAAAAGCTCTGGTGTTGCTTAGCATAAAGGTGAAAAAGTGTTAATATCTGTTATATACTTATGCAAAAAGGGAGAGCATTTAAAATGAATGAAAATCTTGGTATTCACTTAGGCACGGCATATTGTCGTTCAAACAGAATCCCTCGGGAACTCCCAACCACATCTGTCTTCTATAGAAGTACAATACTAGCATTTGTATGCATGTGTTTGTGTGTCTGTGTGTGTGTAGCAGGGAGCAACTCAGGGGCATTGGTCACATGATGAAAATGTAAATGCCCACTGAAAACTTGTGATGAAAGGACAGTGATATATAAGCTACTCCATATTGCATCTCACAGTGGGGTTTGAAATTGGCTTTCATTTGACTGCCCTAATTTTATATTTATATGTTTAATGTATCCATTATCTTAATTCTTGCATAAACTTTTAGAAAATTCCATCAATATATGGAAGTCCGACACGTTAAAGAATCACTGCTCAAACATCAGTCTGTTGATGGGTATATGCATGTTAAATGCAAAGCAGAAATGTATATATGGCTAAGTGTGGCATTTGCTCTTTAAATAATGCAAAATATATATACAAACACTGGAAATGTTGTAAATTAGAATTTTTAAAAACTTAGTTGCAGTAATAAATGGTGTGTGTTGGCAGATGTATTTACTGGAACACTGGGCTCGGGTGTGTGCGTTTACATTACAATCACTGTTTCTAAAGTTTATTTGTGATGTCAAGGCCGAGGAAGCTGCTGTTGGCCATACACTGTTCTGTGTGTCAGGCCATTGCTAATGAAGGAATAAGAATCAGTACAACTTTTTCCCAAGTTACATTTATTTTGAACGGAATAATTGCATGTCAGTTGTGTTAAGAGAAACTTTTCATGCTTATATTTTCTTTGCAGAGAAAAGGAATTCTTATGTCACACTCCCTGTGTCTTTATCTGATGTGAATTATGTCCCTTCTGTGTCTGGAAGCCAACCACATTGGTTTATTTAATTCTAAAAAGATTATAGTATGCAGTCCTTCTATTATGCAATTAAGATTTCTAGCAAATTCTATAACTCAAAATATCACACTTTCCTACTCCCCATCCCCATGAGTACTTCTAATTAATAAGAAACTTTCGTACAAAATGAATTTTGTAGAAAATGGTAATAATTAAATGGCTTTATTTTTCTGTAGGTGTGTGTATATTATTCGTCCATGTATGTGCATTCATGTATATATACACACATGTGTATAGGAGGCCAGTGGTCAATGTCAGTGCTTTCCTCAACTGTTCTTCACCCTTTTTGGTTGAGACAAGGTCTCTAACAGAACCCAGAGTTTACTGCTTCTGGGTGGCAAGCCTCCTGTATCTGCCTCTCAGTGTTGGGATTACAACACACTCGACTGTGCCTGGCTTTGGCTTTACATGGGTGCAGAAGATGAAACTCAGGCTTGTATAGCAAATATTGTACTGGCTAAGCCTTTTCTCCAGCTCCTGACAATTGGGTTTTCAATAGTCCTTATTCTGAAAACTTGCATCATACATTGTACATTTTATATTTCACAATGCTTTGCTCTTCTGTCACCTGTCACAAGCCTGATGTCATATTTCCTTAAGCTCTCATCATCTTCATTTTCATACTTGATATTCCATAGTCACAAAGTACTCAATATAATCATTTTCAATTTTAAATTCATATGTAGATCTGGCTATAGAGCTTGTAGGACATACCCCGTGGCAACTCAAAGTAATCTGCACATTAACTCCTCGGCTCCAAATCCCTGCTTTCCTCTGGTGTTCTGTCTCATAAGCCAAGGTGTCGTTCATACGGTTCCCCATCTAAAGCTGTGCAGTGTTTCTGAGTATTCCCTTCCCTTTCCTTCTCTTCCCACAGGGCTGCCTCAGTGTATCACCCACTTAGTCTCATCCCTGTCTCAGATGCCGCAGACATCCGGGCCACCGTATCATACCCGTCATTTGTCATTTATTATATAACACTGTCTTGCTGCTATTTTGATTGTCTACAGATGCAAATCTGCTTGCTTTACATTCTTCAACATCATCTTGTGACTTTTCCACTACCTCCAAAACCAAGACACATACATAGCGTTCATAAGTGTTGGGATGATCTTACTCCTGCCTACTACTTTAATTTTCACCACTCCCCACCCTATGCCATATGCTCCAACCATCCTGGACCGTCTCATTTCCTATTTCCAGTAAGCTGGGCCAAAATGGACAATTTGAATTATATTAAAAATAGACTAGATTTTCATTTCTCTGATGGCTAAGGATGTTGAGCATTTCCTTAAGTGTCTTTCAGCCATTTTAGATTCCTCTGTTGAGAGTTTTCTGTTTAGGTCTGTACTCCATTTTTTTATTGGATTATTTGTTCTTTTGATGGCCAATTTCTTGAGTTCTTTGTATATTCTGGAGATTAGCCCTGTGTCGGAAGTTGGGTTGGTGAAGATCTTTTCCCATTCTGTAGTCTGCCATTTTATCTTGTTGACCATGTCCTTTGCTTTGCAGAAACTTCTCAGTTTCAGGGGGTTCCATTTATTAATTGTCCCATTTATTAATCTCAAAACAACTCCGAGTTCCATCTTACACCTGTAAGAATGACCAAGATCAAAAATACTGATAACAACTTATGCTGGAGAGGATGTGGGGTAAAGGGAACACTCCTGTATTGCTGGTGGGAGTGCAAACTGATACAGCTGCTTTGGATATCAGTATGACGATTTCTCAGAAAATTAGGAAACAACCTTCCTCATGACCCAGAAATACCACTTTTGGGTATATACCCAAAGGATGCTCAATCATACCACAAGGACATGTGCTCAACTATGTTCACAGCAGCATTGTTTGTCATAGCAAGAACCTGGAAACAACCTAAATGCCCCTCAACCAAAGAAGAGATAAGAAAATATGGTACATTTACATAATGTAGTGCTACACAGCGGAAAAAAAATACATCTTGAAATTTGTAGGCAAATGGATGGAACTAGAAAACATCATATTGAGTGAGGTAACCCAGACCCAGAAAGACAAATATCATATGTACTCACTCATAAGTGACTTTTAGACATGAAGCAAAGAAAAACCAGCCTACAATTCACAATCCCAGAGAACCTAGACAACAAAGAGGATGCTAAGAGAGACATACACGGATCTAGTCTACTTGGGAAGTAGAAAAAGATAAGATCTCCTGAGTAAACTGGGAGCATGGGGACCTTGGGAGAGGGTTGAAGGGGAGGGGAGAGGGAGAGAGAGAAGAAAAATATATGGCTCAATAAAAACTATTTAAAAATAAACTAGAAATGGGCATAGTGCTTGTTAGGTATATTTCGTGCTCCAAGGATCAATGCCAGGGCTGGGGTGATGCTTCCAACCCAAACAGTGCTGCACCCCTTTAATCCAAGCAGTTAGGAGGCAGAGACAGACAGATCTCTGAGTTCAAGACTAGCCTGGCCTACAGAGCAAATTTCAGGACATCCAGGACCACACAGAGAAGCGCTGTCTCAACAAACAAAAGGAAAGACAACTGAGTCGAACTCAAACTTCGCCCAAGGTTACTGGTACTTAGGCTTTTGACTAAATTAGCAAGGACAAAATCAAGACATACACACTGCAAGCTTCTAAGTGAAGGGGTGTGTCGCTGTAGCTCTTCATGGAGATAGGTCAGACATGGACGCTGAGGCGTTTATGTTCTTGTGGACTTTAATGCTTGTGTGGGTAGGGAGAGAGAAAGCGAGGGGGAGGGGGAAGAGAATGAAAGAGATTGAATTCCCAGGACCTCTCACTATTTCTCACCATTATTTTCAAAGCTATATTTTCTTCTGATTTCTGTCTTTGTACCTTTATTGTGACTCTAGACATAAAGGCTTTCAACCTCAGTTTTCTTGAATAAATCTAAACCATCTTTTAAGGCCCAGATACTCAGATAATAGGTGATCCCTTGCAGAACATTTTCCTTGGTGGTTTGTCTCATGATTATCTAGTCTGAACATACTTTTATGATGTGTGAGACAAGGGTCCTGTTGTTATTTTCTTGCAGTGTGGAGATCAAACACAAGATCTTGCATGTGTTTGGCAAGCACTGTTTCACTGAACTCCTACACCCCTGGCTCTTCTGATCACTATAGTCCCTAAATGTTTTTAATCAGCGTACTACTGAATATGAATACCATCAAAGCAAGGACCATGTCTAATTCATTTTCTTTTTTTAGTGCCTAGCAAAGATAATACAATGTTGCAATCATCTAAAATTCATGGAAGGAAAAAGAGGAAGATGGGAAGGATTTCTATAATGATATAAGCAAAGGTCTAGAATCATCTAGATGATGAATCATTTTAGCATATATATATTCTGTAAATTGTAATAAAAGTGTATATTCGATGTTTACTTGAACTTATTTAAGTAGCGATAACATATTAAAATCATTTTGAAGACAGATTACATTATGAAGCTGTTTTTAAGGCATTCAGTCACGTTTACTCATAATCCTTCCAAATTTAATAACAATATAAATTTTAAAATATTGGTTTAATACATATGCCTGTTTAGAAGTCATGTTTGTTAGAAACAAATATTTATTTTACAAGCTGATGCTTTCCAGTTTTACATTAATTTTAATTTTTAGTATTATACTAGACTCTGTCATTGGAACTTATTTATATATTATTTTAATAAAATGAATGTCAACTATTGAATCAAATGTTTATGGCAGTGCTCCAAGAGAGAAAATTTTTCTAGAGTAAAAATAAAGTAATATTTTCATTCTTCTCTGAAGTGAAAATATCTCATTACTGGGTATTCCATTTGAGAAAGTAATCCCTAAATAAATCAAAAGAGAAAAGGCATTGATAATAGTGAAGAACCCAAAGTCACTTAGAACCAGTGGAGGAATAGGCTTAGAAATGCTAAAGACTTCTGTGGCAGTGGAAAAGAACACAACACACATTTGAAACAGAAAATGCCAAAGGATAAGAAAAACCACTAAGCTAACCATTGGAAATCAGCAGGATGCTGATTCTGGCTTAGTGTGAGTATCAGGAAAGGCAGTCACCAGTGAGCCTAAGCATCCTCGCATACACTAGGCAAAGCCATTCCTGCTGTTCATTCAGGCCATTTTTCAGGGTTGTGGGTGCAGCAAGCAACCCTAACAGATACATTAAAGACTGTGATCAGAGAGTCACCTTACTAGTTATTTATTAGAGGAGCAGTAGATTCCGTAGATTTAGCATTCCCAATCTAGGACACAACCTACTGCAGGATACACTCATGTCTTTATATGGGGCCTCTGTATGACTTGGGGGACAAGGGGAACGATGTGATGTTCATGCTGCCTGCTAACAGTGAACAATAAAGTCTTTTGTCTCTATCCCAGGCATCTCAGGCCTCTACGAATATCCAAAAAGCAGTAATAGGCCAATGTATTAACCTGTAGGTAGTGCGAGATCAAGAAATACAAGACATAGCAAGGGAACACAGTAGTTCATGGGTTCCCTATTTAGAGTTGTTCAAAGCAGACAGGTAGACCTCCAGAGGAGATGCTGTGTAACAGCTGTGGGACACCCTCTTCTGATTTCCTTGGACCTTCAGGGCCATTCAAATCCCATGCATTCCATCATTCTATTTTAGAGAACACAGCAAATAGGCTTCAGCCTCTCTAGAGACTTCCACAAGATGCTTAGGATGTTACTTCGAAAGAAGAATATTGCTGCACCCCTCCAAGTTAAACAGTTAGGAAATTCCTGTGTTAACACGGCTTCGACACTCACTTAAATGACCTCACTTCTACCCAGTGTCTGTATATCCCTACACAGAATCTTCCTTTGCTTTCAGATGAAGGGAAAATTCACATTATTATGTCAAGAATGTAATCCATCTTGAATATCATGTCAGAGCTCATAGCACCTTGGGGAGTAAAGATTTGAGTCTCTCTAATGTTTGCCTTGACAGCTTGCCTTCTGACTTATGGTAAGTAAAGTGCCTTTGATTTGTCTTATTAGACGTTTGTGGCCGTGAGTCTCATGTGTACTAAGGAAGTTTTATTATTCAATCTGGTGGTAAACACACACTCCATATGTTTTCCTTTCAATGCTGAAAGGTCCTGATGAGGTTTATCAGGCTACTTTAAAAATAAATATGGTAAAATCTACCGACGTTCTGAATGAGTGATACAATTCAGGTTGTGATTACAATTGGTAGACAGTCTCCATTGAACACAAAGCTTTTACCACAAGCATCCTCGTCGGAATCTCTCACTGTCTTTGTTTTGCCTTTGCCGTTCTTTGTGAATTGTGTGTATTCAGCCACTGGGTGGCAATATGTACTCAAGAATGCTTACTGCTTGATGCCTTGCTTTACCTGAACTTAAGATGTCAATTGTTTTGATCTTGTGAAATAACCATTGTATCAAGTATTAAGAAATATAAGCATTTTCTTCATGCAAGAGCCTGCCTATAGGTGACTAAAGACTTATCCCCCCCCCCAAAAAAAAGAAAGAAAGAAAAATTTTGATTTGGGTCTTAGTTTCAGAGGGTGACTTCATGACAATCATGGTGGGAAGCATGGCAGCAGGCATGGCATTGGGGCATTGACTGAGAATTAACTGGGAAGGGGGTGGGCTTTGGAAACCTCAAGGCCACTCCCAGTGAGTGACATGCCTCCTTCAACAAGAACACACATCCTGATCTGTTTCAAATACTTCCACCTACTTTCAAACTTTCAAATGCCTATGGAAGTCATTCTCATGCAAACCATACTTGTTCTGTCTTTCCTTGGAAAAGAAACAGGGACCTAAAGAATAATAATAAAATAAAATAAGATAAAACAAAAACATAGGACAAAGCAAACAGAAGAAAAAGAGCCAAAGAAAAAACATGAGCTACACATGTAGATGCAGATACACATGTTTGTACACACAGGAGTTCCCTAAAAACGCAAAACTAGAAGTCATAATATATATGCAGAGGACCTGCAAGGTAATAAAATAGACCAACAAAATCCTAGCCTTGTTAAAACCATGTGAGACGAAGAACCCCCAAAGATGCCTTTAAGTGTGTTTTGTGGCTGGCCATCTACTGCAGAGAATGGGCCTGGCCTAAAAGTGATTTGTATCCCCAGTGAGGTTCCATGAGAGAGAACTGATTTTTCATTTGTGAGTGGTTATCAGTTCAACATAGCTTCTGAGTTCGGGGCTGAGGGGGAGGTGCACCTCTCAGTGCTGGGATCTCATCTGCTGTAGACTCATGCAGGCGCTGTGCGTGCTTCCACATTCTCTGTGTGTTCATCTGTCTGTCAGTCCTGCTGTATTTAAAAGGCCTGGCTTCCTTGGTGCCCACCATCACGTCTGACAATTATTATCTTTCCGTCTCCTGTTCTGCATGGTTCCTTGAGTCCCAAGAGGTGGGATTTGAAGGAGACATCCCATTAAGGACTGAGTGTTTCAAGGTCTTGGTTCTCTCTCTCTCTCTCTCTCTCTCTCTCTCTCTCTCTCTCTCTCTCACACACACACACACACACACACACACACACACATCTTTGCAGGTTCTGTCTCATAAGGTTTTAGCAAGGTTTTTTTTTTGTTGTTGTTGTTACAGTAATTTATTTCCTTTCAGGACCTTTGGCTTCAGGTTTTGTCTTTTTCAAAGGGATTTCTGTGTATACAGACGTGTGTCTCTGAATCTACATGGCTGAACAAATGAACTATAGAGACCTTTTAGTATGTAAATATTTCCATCCGCCATTTATTTTCAACAGATTCTCTTTTACCTACATGTCCACGCACCCAAAATTTGCAAAATGCATTACCTTGATACGGCCTAATTCCTCGCCATTTCCTAGAGCCCCACATCATTTCAACAGTCTACCTACCTCTCTCTTTAACCCCCTGGCCCGCATTCTAACCCCACTGTTCTTATTTCTGAGTCTGTCACCTGGTGATGGATCTTCTCCTTCCATGCCGTTTCGCGAATGTCATATCATAGACACAGTGATGTCAGGAGCTAGGTCATTAAAGTCAGGTACAGTATTGTGCACTTCCTGGGGCTTTGCGCTATATCCTAGATAGGTAGAGTGGATAATGGATGTTCATACACCTAAGATATTTCTTTCCCCAAAGCAGAATAAAACCAATTCTTTTGTCTTTTCTCTTCAGTTAAGACAGTGATTCTCAGTAGGCAGTGGTGGCACACACCTTTAATCCCAGCAGTGGGGAAGTAGAAACAGGCGGATCTCTGTGAGTTCGAGGCCAGCCTGGCCTACAAGAGCTAGTTCCAGGACAGGGTCCAAGGCTACAGAAAAAAAAACCCTGTCTTGAAAAACAAAACAAAACAAAAATGATCATGCTCAACCTTCTAATGCTGTGACCCTTTAATACAGTTCCTCATATTGTGGTGACCCCCAACCATAAAGTTGTTTCGTTGCTACTTTATAACTGTAATTTTGCTACTGTTATGAATCATAATATAAATATCTGATATGCAGGATATCTGATATATGGTCCCCAAAGGAGTCACAACTCACAGGTTGAGAACCATTGAGTTAAGAGAAGAAAAAACTTCCAAAAAAGCACAGATCAAGAATGATTTTTACAGCCATGAGCCCTTTCCCCAAAAGTTCATATCTTAAAATACTACACACATGGAATTATGAAAACTCATATTTTTCTCTTTTGGTTGTGGATTTTTTCTATGTTTTACTTAATAAAAATAGTATCTACTCTTAAATCATGTTTTATCTTTCTTATTTCTCAAATGAAAACCTCCTGTTTCTTCTGTGTTTTGCTCTCTAATTTCCCGAGTCATTTAATAATATCTTGACGTTTCCTTGGATAACCACATGGCACTGGTTATTGCTATTACAATGGGAGATTTGGTTCATTTTCTTAAAACTTTATTTTAGAATAGCTTTAATTTTACAGAAAATTGCAAAAATAATAGAGAAAGTCCTATTAACCCCATTCCTAATGTCTCCTAACAGCTTACATTTGTTTGGTTCATTTGTTGAAATTAATAAACTGGTATTACCGAATAAAAATCTGTACTTCATCTGAATTGCGTTTCTTTTCACCTAATATCTTTTTTGGTGATCTAATATCTCAGCCTCTTCTTTGGGGACCCCATCCAGGATCTCTTATTGCATAAAGTCAGATTCTCCTTGGGTTCTTCTTGGCCATGACAGTTTGACTAGTTCCATTATTTTACACGACCATAGTGGCATTGAACTGTATTGGTCAGGTATTTTGCTGAGTGTCTCCCAGTTTGGGTTTGTCTACTTTTTCTTCATGGTTTAGTGCATGAATGTAGTCAGCTATGCTCTACCTCAGTCAGGGGTGTGGTATCTGCACAAACGATGTAAAATCCTGCTATTTGGGAAGTTTATTATTTATTTCATCGTCTATATAGTATACTATCACGGGTAAGTATTTCATCCTTTAGATTATAAACCAATATTGCTTTATTTTTGTCGCTACAGTGGGCTATTTGGAGCTTCTTCAGATGGGTTCCTGGCATCTTTGTTATAATCTCATCTATATTCCTTCTGACCTACAGAGCTATGATGCATTATTACAGTCCCTGCCCCATTACTAGGCTTACCTGGTACTTGTGAAGACATCATCAAAGTTCAATGTTTAAAAATACTGAATGTCTATTGAATGCAGGGTCTTAAATTAAAAATATATTTTAAAACCTTATGGCACTTCTCCTGATTTAGGAACAATTGTATCCTTTTTAGTAAGAATCTTCTCAGTGTGACAGCGAGTGAGTGTGCACACGTGATTTAACACAGCGTGGGTGCTTACTCACTTGGATGTGTTCATAACCAGGGAATCTGAAGGTCACCTTAATTCTCTGCATTGTTAGGTACTCGTAACAAAAGCATCTTGAGAGCTCAGGGAAGCCACCCACCCTGGGTCCAGTCTTTCTACTTAGTTCCATCATTGTAATTACAAAATAACATAGATGACTTTTTTTAAAATGACATTTTTTTAATGCCTGCTGTTTGTTTGGCAACGCACGCTATTGAGGGCCTAGATGTTTCATTGGGGGCTTTTAAAATGAACACAAAGATTCAACCTCTCGATTTGGATGATGCTGATGCTGTGAGAGTTTGTGTGTTGAATGAATATGAGGCCTGTTTAGCAGTTGAAGAAAACCTTGGGTAGACTAGCACCAGGTGGCAGAAGCTCCCAGACTGGCAAGGACGCATGCCTAAGTCACTTGCAGGTAATTACGCAGCTTGTCCTCTTACTCAAGTTCAGATGACAAGAACAGGTCTGAATGTACAGTTGAGGTTGATAATTTTCTATCAAGACAGCACCAATCTTTTGGCTCCCCAAGCAGAAGTCTCTGAGTTATTTTTGTCACATTTGATCTTTTATTTATCGAGAACAACTGCCTGCTCTGACTGGCTCCTTCCTGCTTCTTAGGCCCCTTCACAAGGCCTCTGACTTAGGCATAATGGAAAAAGCTTAACCCGAATGCAAGTTCACCATGTCTGAGACAGTGCTTGTGCTTTTTCCTTCCCCTGAATCCCCTTTTTTGAACTCCTCACCTCACCCAGGATCAACAAACAGGAGTTACTCTTAGGGTGCTGGGTAGAGGTATGTATGCAACATTTCTCTCTCTCTTCCCTCGGCCTTGTCACAAAATGGGGATCTGCTCTATTCGAGGCTATGGCGAGGCCTAGTAGAAGGCATGCCGTGCATAGGCCAGTGGCTAGAGATGACATTAGAAAGAAAGGCAAGGGATCATATTATGGGGGTGGTCGGATGACATGCGAAGAAGCTAGGATTTTATCTTTGGGACATTATTGCAAGATTTAGGAAGGATAACAAGAAGAATAGAATTATGTTTTAGAAAACTTCTATCTGATTTTATAAAGCATTCATGGGAGAGAGGTAAGATCCACCACCTGGCAACCCAGTGGGAAATGATCATAGAGCCTGGATTGTGGGGGTGTTTAGGTATGAACCAAAGTAAGGAAAGGGCGGGATAAAGCTCAGAATTCAGCAAATAACCAGATATGATTGGGGAAATGGCTAGGTGGCCACCATGTTCCTGGCTAAGGCCACTGGATAAGTGGTGATGTCATTCATTAGGATAGAAGATAGAGAGGCCGAGAAAATAATACAGGTGTTGATGTGAATGGCTTGGATTTACTTTGGGACATTTTTATCTTGCTCGTACCAGTCACTTTATATGTTAATATATACATTAGAATGAAAGATAGCAATAAAGAAAAACTTCTATTACCATGCTTCCAGAAATTAATTTGTCAATCAAAAATATTTAAAAACCTCTAATACCTTATAAGGAATTGGGTACCATGGGTATTGTAGAACATATACCCTAAAAAGCCCCCTGTGGTTCCACTTCCCCACAGGTTTATTCTTTCCTAACAAGCACAGCTTTTTCAAAATGTAGTCAATGTGGCTTAACTTGTACGTCCTTTGAAGCTTTTCTCACGGGTAAGTTCATAACTCATTGAAAAGGTTAAGATATAAATCCCGCAAGCCAAGAATCTGTAGTTTAGTGCAGAAGCGCTCAGTACCCATTGCAGAACGGTGTCCTGGTAAACTACAGAGTTTTCACGGGACGTCTGGAAAATGGGTCTCCTTTGGGGCAGGAGGAGCTGGAGAGGCTACTGAGGGCAAGCTCACTGGGTAAAGCGCTAAAGGAGGACAGTAAATGATGAAAAGCTAAACAGTGGGCAAACAGACCAGCATTAGGGCATGCACAGTAGGAAATGACCTCCATGTGTTCAACCTTGAACCATCTTTACAAACAACTTTCCCTTTTGAGACAGGGTCCAGAACAGCCTTTATATCCCTGGCCTGTGGATCATAAGTGGCTTTGAACTTGTGATCCTCCAGCTTCAGCCTTCAAATTACTGGGGTTATGGTGTGTCCTACTGTGTCCAGCCAGCCTTGAGCTGTCGCATCAGCCTTCGGGGTCAGGCACAAAATGAGTATTTACTTGATACGTTTTATGACCCTAAGTCCCATCCTCCTATATCCATTCTGTACTCAGGATCCATTTTGTGGTGGTTTTTAAGGAGGCATAGTAGAAATTTCTAGTTGTGTGTTTTCCAGATTCTGTTTGTCTATTCTTTTCCTCGCTGTTTGCGATTCGCATCTCATTCTCAGGTTTACCTTTTCTGACCTCATTCCCAAAAACTTTTAGTAAATTTTACTACTTCTTAATCTCCCTCGCTTCCATTTGGTCCCATCCCATTTTCCCGTGAGAGCGTCATGCACTTTGAGGCAGTATAATAACAATCCCATTAGAATGAACTGCATAGTATAAGATATTTCTATAACATGCTGAGGAGTTACAGATTAAGTAAACTCTTGATACTGAAAATCCACAATGCAATCAGAATGTGTAAAAACGCATCCAGCAAATAAGCCTTCCATAAGCCTTTCAGAGCAAGGGAATTCTACATAATGACCTGGGAATAATGACAGCTGCCGCCTCTTTGCTGTCTCTCTTGCACACACGATTTTTTTTCCTGCCAGAGTGAGAAGGGCTGTCTGAAGGAGGCAGTCTGCTAGGCCCCATGCTTCTGCAGGTAATTTCCTCTGCTTCCCCTTTAGCGGAAACAAGTTCTAGCTTCCTGGAGCTCCGAGGTGAGCTGAGGGTCAGGAAGTTGGATGATCCAACACCCACCTCTCTCAGGGGCCCCCAGCTCAGGATCTTACTTGGTGCTTTCCAAGTGGCTGATGTCCATGTCTGCTACATGTTTACAAGAATTCCAAATGCTTTGCAACAGTGTGTCCTTTAAAGTTGATAGGAGTTTCCTTGATAATCTGTCTATGCTATTCATGAACAAAATACCCATGCCGCTGGTACGGACTACAGCTTAACTCGCCTTACTCTGGCAGATGATCATAAATTAGCAATGCCTACTTAATGAGATTTTATCATCTATGTAGACGTGTCTTCATGTTATATGTATATAAATTGAGGATTATTGCAATTTAGTACTAGAAGGAAACAAAACACAGTTCTGGAAGGCTGGAGATGTAGCTCAGTTGGCAGAGAGCTTGTCTGGCATGCACAGAGCCCTGGCGTCAGTCCCCATTACAAAATAAAATGAGCGTGATAATACATGTTTGCAGTCCCAATACTAGGAAAATGGAAGCAGGAAGGTCAAAAGTTTAAGGTCAGCCTGGGATATGTAAGAACAAAACAAAAAATAATTCAGCATGAATCCTATATTGTACAGGTAAAGCAACAAAAGGATGGCAAATTGCATCTTTTCTTATAATCAAGAGACTAGCTCTATTTTTAAATGCAATTCACGGTCTCCTTTAGAGATATGATTTCCTGTGATTCTATGCTCTACTGAACATGCTGCTGTATAACGTTGCTACATCTATTAGCTGTGTCTTATCTCACTAGAGTCAACAGACACTCTAAAGACAGCTATGTTTTATTTATCTTTTCATTCCTCATGGAATCTGCCCCAGCGACAGATACTAGCTAATACAGGATTGGGCATCAAGCTACAGCCAGCTCCGATCGTGAGAGGAAGGAAGCACACATCAGGATGCCAGGTCTTCACGGACGGTGTTGCACGACATCTACAGCTTCACTGGTCAGTCTTATTTAGAGCCCTGTTGTTCCCTTTCTTTACCAGATAGATAAAAGAATGTGTCACTGGGCCGAAGCCTTTGCATTCCTGTTTCCCTAACCCAAGCCACAACTTCTTGAACTAGACTGGATTTTCCATTCTCAAATCAGAACAGGTCAGAGTTGCTGCCACTGACATGCATGCTCATCTTTGTGTCTCTTGGTTCAACCCTTCTGACTCCTAGCATTCTGTAGCAAACAACCCAGACATCCAGTAGCAATAACACCAAGATTTAAAGTTGTTTCTTCCTTGCTACTTTTACCTAAGGAATGGGGTTAAATTGAGAACGTAATTCAAAATAGCGAATGATCAAAGAAAGCCCAAGGCCCTTGAACTGGCAGCATGGCAACTAATGGGTGATATAGGTCATAATGTTAAGAGCGATGGGGATGGGACGTGATTTGAATCAGCTCAAGAGAGAAGAGAAAAGAAGAACGGAGAGATGAAAGCACATAGTGTCTTTGGGATACACTGCTACAAAGCAATCAGAAAAGGAGCAGCATCTACAGAGGGCCACAAGACCAAAAATCCTTTTCTATTCTTTCTTACTGCATTGGCCATGTGTGTACATGAGGATCTAGGCAGGTGACAAGCTTTTGTGTGCACGTGGAGGCCAGAGGTTAAGCTTTGTTATTGTTCCTCCAGTGCTATCCACCTTGCTTCTGAGACAGTCACTCACTTAGCCTGGAACTTGATGATGAGGCTGTGCTGCCTGGCCGTTTGACCCTCATGGCCAGGCAGCACAGCCCTGAGATTATAAGCACGAGCCACCTCGCCCAGCTCTTCCAGGTGGGTTCCAAGAATACAGTTCAGGTCCTCATGCTTGCAAGGCAAACACTTTACAAGATGAGCTATCTCCTTAGCCCAGTGGTTCTCAGCCTTCCTAGCGCTGCGACCCTTTCATACAGTTCCTCATGCTGTGCTGACCCCAACCATAAAGCTATTTTTGTTGCTATTTCATAGCTGTAATTTTGCTACTGTTATGAATCATGGTAAATACCTGTTTTCCAATGGTCTTAGGTGACCCTCATGAAATAGTCATTAGACCCCCAAAGGGGTCATGACCTAGAGGTTGAGAAACAGTGCCTTAGCCCCAACTTTGATTTTTCTAAAAAAAAGGAGAAGTCTACATTTTTTTGCACAGAGAACAAAGATTCAGTGAAGAGGGGAAACTGGTAATGCACAAAGGAAAGGGGTTATTTACTGTAGACATGGACTCTACTCTCTCCTATAAAAACATCAGAGACTCAAGACCTCCAAAAGCCGACAGACAGCTAGCTAATAGGAAAGTCACCGTCTGACAGCACACATTCCATCTCCACTGCACTTTCCTTTCTTATCATGTTAAAGTGAAATTGTACTGGTGATAAGTGTATCATGACACAGAAATTCAGACAGTGGTCTTCAGTGAAGTCAATGATATCTTAATGAATTATTTGCAGTTTCTAATCCCAACACAATTTCAAATTCCCAGTCCTCTATGTGTGATAAGTAATCTATTGCATTATTGTAATTAGACCACCCTATAATTAAAAGAATACCAGCTTCCTTTTTTCTCTGCAGCACTTCTGAAAAATGTGAATTTGTTCTACCAATAATAATAATTATTATTATTATAATATATTAAAACATCAAAAAAGGACAAATATGACCCTCTGAGCAGGAAATTCAGCCTTTCCTGTTTAGCTTTTTTCTTTTTAGTACCTTAGTCATGTGTTCCCAGAAATAAATAGAGGAAGAAACTGATTTAACTCCATGTCTACTTTTTACTTTTTCTGGAGGTTGAAAACTACAGAGAGGGCAAGGAACCAACAAGATTTTCAAGACATCAGAAAATCAGCTGTGACCATCAAGCACTCCAAAAAATAAAAATAAAGATATGCAAAGGTGATTTAAAACTGTGATGGATAGGTTTTTCAATTAACTAAAAAATAGCCAAAATGGCAATATTTACTGTTTCCATATTCCAAGCACTGTGCTGATCACTTTAAATGTCATTTAAAATTTAGATCCACTGTGTGATGCAAAGGGGACCTCACAACCGGCAGCTATTCAGATGACTTGTTGAGCTCACCACTTGAGAGGGTGCTATGCTGTGCTTAATGATCAAGACATTATCGTCTTGTCTGCAGGCAGTTTCCGTTGTTGTCACTGTCACCTAGGCACTTAGTAGACATTTTCACACCCAGGTGGCCTACTGAATCAGAAACTCTTGGGAGAGAATTCACAATTTCCATTTTAAAGCCCACCCTCTGGGTGATTCTGATAAATGCTAAAGTTCTTGAAGCGCTGCTTTAGAGCAAAAATGCTTTTACAGGCCCAAGATAGATGCTTCTAGATTTTCTACATGGCATTACAATTATAACCCAAAGTAATACTACATCATTTAATATTGATCCTAGGGATCATTGCCACCATCAAAGATTTGAAACCTATGTTTGTTTGGAAACGTTACTGATGGTTTAAATATGTCTTCCAAAAAGTATGTGTTTAAAATTTGATCTCCAATACATAGTGTTAGGAGATCTGCCTCATGCAAAATGTTTAAAATATGTACCCTCATCGATGGATTAATGTAGACAGGAAAATGAATTAAAGCCTCAAATCCAGTCTCCTACTCTGTCACCCCCTCACCTTCTGCCTTGGAATAACAAAGAGAAACAGAGCCTTGCTTGATGCTGCACCTTGATGGTCGACTTCCCGGCCTCCACTACCAAGAGAAATTAATTTCTTTTTAAACTAATTATCCAGCCTGTGTTATTTTCTTAAAGCAACACAAAATGAATCAAGATACAGTGATTAACCATCATATTTTCATGTAACTCATCAATTTACTACATTTTAGTGAGTGATAACGGTCTATTAAAACTTCTTAATAGTAATTTCAGTTGAAGCTGCTAATATCTCTCAAAGGGCCTCAATTGTTTTAGTAATATCTCATGGGACAGCACATTAGTTAGTGTACCATATGTGAAATATCACATTAGTGTACCATATCTGAAATAGCATATCGATAAAACCTGCGTAGCAAGAAATAACGAACACTCCAAATACTCTAAGACTGTGTGTGTAGTACCTAGAAGATAAAATACATGAAAATGTAGGTACCAACTATGTCAGAAAGTTCTAGAGTCAACAGTCTGCATCAAGTGTTTAGCTTATTTCCAGAGGAAGTCTCTGCGCCCCTTATGTTCCCATTGCTGAGAAGGAGGGGCAATGTTAAGAGATATTTTGGATGATTTTTTTAAAGGCAACATATTTGCTTGTTTGAAATTTATTTATTGAGAATTTCATACGTGTACCTAATAAACTTTGATCATATCTATTCTTCCCCCCTACCCTTACCAACCTCCTGCCCACCCCCTACCTCCAACACCCATCCCAACTTCATGTCCCCTTTTTACTTTATTTTCAATTACCCACTGAGTCCATTAGTACTACTCATGTGTACATGAGTGTAGGGTCATTCACTAGAGTAGGGGCAACCTACCAGAGGCTAGGTCCCTGAAGAAAATATATGCTCCCTCTCCCAGCCACCAACTGCTAATAACCCCTCAGCTAGGCTTAGGGCCTAATGAGCCCTCCTTCCCGCCGTGTTGGAACATTGACTGGCTTGATCTTCTTTAGATCCACAGCTCTTGGGAGCTCATGGGTGCAACAACCCTGCCATCTCCAGAAGACAATATATCACAGGAGTCCTCCTTTGTTTTCTGATTCTTATAATCACCCAGCCTCTTCTTTTGCAATGTTTCCTGAGCCTTGTGGGGAAGGAGTGTGATATAGATGTTTCATTTGGTCTTTTTACTACACAATCACTTACTTGCTGTACTTTGACCAGTTGTTGGGCTCTGTGTTAACCTTTATATACTGCAAAAAAGAAGCTTCCCTGATATGAAGTGACAGCTTCACTAATATGGATATAAGGAAAAGTATTTAGGGGGCAATTAATAGTATGCCCATTTAGCAAAATTATAGTGGTAGGTCTTTCTCTAAGGCTTATGACCAAACCAGATACTAGTTCTTGGCCAGGTTTACAGTACCAGGCATGAATTTCCTCATGTACAGTGGTCCTTAAATCGATATGAAAAGCTCTTAGTAACCCCAAGGCACTAATGGGCATATCTTGATGGGATAATCATTACTGTAGTTCACAGGCTTCACAGCTGAGTAAAGCTATTGATCATTTTTCTCCTTAGCAATCTACATAGCCCCTTTCAGTACTACGAAAACTGGCCACTAAGGAAGAAACTTCCAGGTCAGTTACAGCTTGATTTCTCTATGTTCTGTGAGCAAAATACATGGTATTTTCAGTGGTAAAGCCTTATCATTAAGTTCTGGTGGGCAGCCAAGAGCGATGACACTTACCTGTATTGTTTTGGAGGGTCTCTGGGAATCCCCCTGACCAACAATAAAAAGAGCAACATGAACTACATCTGTTGGTCCTGCTGTGACTCATTTAGTCACTGGAAACACTTCCAGCTTTGAATGGAGCCTAGAGCAAAACAAACACCAATAAAACCACTCTATGGTTAGTCAGAGATCAGTGCAAGAGTTTCTGCAATTTACGCTTTTCTAAATGAGTAGACTTCTAGTTGCTTTTGTTTGCTTGTTTTGTTTTTCTGGCCTGGAACTGGCTAGGTATACCAGTTAGCCTTGAATTTACAAAGATCTGCCTGCCCGTGCCTCACGGAAGGTTGCGTTTAAAGGTGTGTGCTACCCTGCCTGACAGATTCTTTAAATATCTGTGGTAGTTCAGGAATTTGAGTGGAATCTGTGGCAAGACACAGACAAAACAATCAAAACCATTGAGCCCCAAGAATCGTGAGGCAAGGTTTGGACTTAGCATATTTCAAAACAAAACAAAACAAAACAAAACAAACCAGGTCATAGCTTCCTATTGAATTCTAGTAGGAATGAAAACCCAGCCACAGGTTGGTAAATTACTTTGTGGCCCAAACTTTCCAGTATAAATTGGTTGTCTGTGATCCAACTCATCATAAAGTCAGCTATGACTAGATGTGCTCCATCATTAATGAACTGTCACATAGGCCATTACACCTAAGCAGACCCTAAAAAGCTGTGGTCACACAACACGTAGCTCATCTCATTCTGTGGCTAGAACACAGACTCATTGCTTTCTGTCCTCCATCTTGTGTTCATGGACCTAAGGGGACTTCATTTTCACACTCCTTACTTCTCTTGTGACTAAACACCTGAAGTGAAGCCTCTTACGGGAGAAACAGAGTTGGCCTTGGCCTACATGGATACAGTCCATCATTGTGGGAAAGGCTCTGGGACAGGGAAAAGAGGTAGATGGTCACATGGCATTTGCAGTCAGGAAGTAGAAAGTGAACAGGAAGTAGGGCTGGGTTAGGACATCTCAAGACTCTTCCCAAGAGACCCACTTCTTCCACTGCAGCTCTACCTCAGCAGCTGAGGACCATGTGTTAAACCCTTGAGCCTATTGAGGACATTTCACATTCAAGCAAAAACAGGCTCTAAATCAACCTGCTGCCATGGACTATCATACTGAATAAATGAGTTGACCTTGGTTGAGCTAGCAAGATTGCAGATCCATCAGCAAAAAATGAGCTGTTTCCTTCTTTTCAGTGTCTAATTTTAGCATGGATTACTGTGCAGCCATATATAACTGGTACTGTTTGTCCCAAGATATTCTCAGGTAGGCGAAGCATTGAGTATGATGGCTCCTTAATCCAGTATCAATTTTGAAATCTAAGAGAGTGGGTTGAGTTGAAAAGAGGCAGTGCTTTGCAGTGAACGTAATTTGAGTTTAGTGCTTTTCATCAGATTCAAATCAGTACCCTGGTGAGCTTCAAATTAAAATGATGTTAATGAAAGCAAACCATGGACAAGTCAGATGGTGATGTTCTTACTGACCAGAGCTGCACTGATGTTGTTACCTTAGATACACGAGCACAGAATTGACCCAGTCCGTGTTAATATTTAATATTTCCCTCTGCCCTTCTCTAGTAGAAAAACGAAGTTAATCATAGCTTATTGATAGTTTTTATCCCCAAATATTGATATCAGGAAAGTGTTTTTTTTTTTGTTGCTATGACAAATACCAAATAGAAACAATTCAAAAGGAGGAAACATTTTGTTTTATGGTTTCAGAGTTCACAGTTGAAGGTCAGCTGCCTTCACTGTTTCTGGGCCAGTGATGAGGAAGCATACCATGGCTGGAAGGCATCACTGTTTCTGGGCCAGTGATGAGGAAGCATACCATGGCTGAAGGGCATCCTGGAGGAGAGCTGCCCCTCTTCCGGTAGCCAAGAAACAGTAGACAGAGTTGTACCCTGGAACAAAATATAGTCCCCAAAGGAAAGGTCCTAGGAACCTATTTCCTCCAACTAGAACCCACCTCCAAAAGTTTCCATAAAATCATGAATTTATTACTGGATTAGTCCATTGATTAAGTCAGAGCTTACATGATCCATTCTCTTCTCAATGGTTAGGTCCACCAGCTGAACACCAAGCTTTCAACATTAGCTAAGACATTTTTGGAAGAAATGCTCATTTTGGTGTTTGTGCGTGTGTCTGTGTAAGTTTATGTGCACATGTGCATGAAGGAGCTTGCAGAAGCCAGGAGAGGGTACTAGATCTCTTGGAGCTGGAGTTACAGATGATTGTTAACCACCATGTTGGGAACAGCATCTGAGTCCCCTTAAAGAGCAGTAAGTTCTCTTAGCTGCTGACCATCTCTCCAGCCCCAACTGAAAACTTTAGTACAAGTCATGGCAAACTTGGGGAGAAATATATATATATATTTTTAAAAAACATTATTTATTTTTTTTACAAGTGTTTTGCCTGCATGTATGTCAGGTCCGGGCCGGCCTATTTGTCTGCACTTGGAGGGAAGAGTGAGAATTGAGAAAGAAATAGACAAGAGACAATAGAGTCAGAAGGACATCCAGTAAATATTGAGATTCGCCTCCCATTTATTTCCCATAGCCTTTATATCCCCCAATTCAAAAAGAAGGGGGAAGGTAAAAGACTTCTTTACAAAGAACAAACAAAGTAATTACCTTCTTAACACCCAAAACATCAACTCCTGAGGTCAAAACATCCTGTTGGTAGCCACACCTTAGGTCAAACCTCTTCAAGGTCATTATAACCTTGAAGGAGCAAGAATGGGTCTAAACTCTCTGACCTTTAGTCAAGGTGGAATGGATCCACTTCTGTGAGCTCCCACAATGTGTGTCTATGCACTGTGTGTGTCCAATGACAAAGGAGGATAGAAGAGGATACAAGATTTCCCAGGACTGAAGGTATAGACAGTTGTGAGCTGCCACATGGATGGTGAGAATTGAAGCCGGGTCCTCTGGAAGAGCAGTCAATTCTCTTAAACACTGAGCCATTTCTCTAACCCAGGAAAAATATCTTACTTGAGACACTGGTCTTAAGATTTTACCCATTGCACTACTTGAAACACTACACACAAATAGTACATTTGCATTAGAAGGTCATCTACTGAGCTCTATTTGATAAAAGGACTGGTTAGCGTAAGAGTATAATGTACTTTTACAACTCATATCATAGCAAATGATGCAAAGCACCCTCTGAATTAATCAGCTGTACTATAGTAGCATTATCTAACTTACCATTCAGAATAGGAGAGTAATAAGCATTCCTACTGGCACATACCATTCATTTGAAGCTTGGCTAATCTAGATTGGCTTCAGGAGAGCTCAGCATCCACTGAATTTCATTCTCCTTGGACTAAAGGCTACCAATGGCATACTCTCCTCAGGGTGAAAGGCAGGGCTGAAGGAAGCAAACCTAACTATGCAAGTCCAATTAACACACCTGTTCATGACCATTAACATCCCATAAGGCAAAGTAAGACTCATAGGCAAATCTAAATTCATAGAATAAGGGAATTTCTCATCAAGGGTATGGAATGGGAATGAATATTTACTCAACACTAATATGGATTTAAAACTGGTACTTTTGACTTTGCAAAAGTACTATTCTATATGTTACTATCAAAGAGCTTCCATGATATGACTAGCTTAGTCAATAAAACTTAGTATGTCTAGAATGCTTTGCTTTATAGGTACTGTGTTAGGTACCAAAGATACAGAAATCAATCAGACACAGGCATTGCCTTAAAAAAAATTCAGAAACAGGGCAATTATGGCTATAAACAAATTAAAAATTTGTTTTTTTATCAAAAAAACATTAAAAATTTGATGTGCATGCTGCAAAATCATTTATAGCTGTTAGTATTATGGTTATCATTTTATATATAAGAAACCAAGCCTCAGAATGACCAAATGATTTGTCTACTTTTGTATGAAAGACAAAACTGAAATGGCCTCTCTTTGAAAAAGAGAGTATCACACAGCTCTCCTGCTGCTGCACATCCCTCGCCCAGACGGTGGGCGGGGAGGTGATGCAATGCAGTCGTTCATTGGCTACTAAGAACCTTTAATACTGGTGAATTGGGCACCATGAAAAGGGGTATAGATTGAGTTACCTATGCTTTTCTCATAATCATAATTCTGCTTTCTTGACTGAGGTTGCCTACCAAACTACCCTTTATATCATAAGTAATGAGCCAGATTTGCATACCTAGGCTAATGGGAGATATTAAATAAAATCAGATACTTCAGTCAATTTTTAAGTATGAGATTCATGGGCCTGCTTGTGGGATTTATGTTACTATAAACTATTTTGATAATAAAGAAACAAGATTCAAAATCGGAGGACCATGGACAGTAAGAAGGTATTCTGAGGGCTTCAGCATATGGATAATGATGACTGTCAACTCTATTAGATACTATGAAAACATTACTGTAACTTTTTATTTCACTGTTTTATTAGTGTATTGAAACAGTTTCAATACGAAAGGGCTCTTCATATTTGTCTGGAAGAGCAGCTATGAGCTTGAAGAATATCCACCATAACTGTTAAGGCGACTCAGAGATGCTGTGCGATCACTCCCCCATGATGAAGCAAAGCCTGGGGAGAGACACGAGTGTGTTCACTCTCGATTAGATCAAATGACAAGTCACCCGAAAAGCCAAGGCTGGGCCAGGCATCTAATGGCTGCTAGCCGGGGCAGCAGAATTTTGCTATTGGCGGGGGGGGGGGACCAAACAACAGCAAATAAAACAACAACAAACTCTTAGGGGAGCATCAAGGGCAACAAAACAAATCCAGGAGCTAGGGATTAATTTTATGTGGCCTGTCAGAGATGTAATGAAGGTGTTTAGTGCTGGGGTGAGAACCTGGATAATTGCAAATACTGGAAAGGGCTGAGCAGCCTTCCTCTGCCATCATTTTATACTGGAGGATGTCCAGGTACTTATTTTTCACAGTGAGTTTCATGTTGATTGTTTGGAGTCTGGATTTTGTATAGAATGTGTTTCTTGAGGCTTTCACACAAAGTCTTGTAGTCTTCAGAAGATACATAACAGATTGCAGGGGTGTCTAGCCTTTTGACACTGTGACACAAATGTCATTTACAAAGCTCACGCTTGAGAACCATTAAACAAAGTTACAAAAGAAGAAAAGTGTGGGAGGAGGGGTGGGGGAGAAGCAACTTCTCATAAGGTTTCAAGTAAGTTTTCATGCTGAATCACGTTGATAGTTACCCTGAGACAGATACGGTCTGGGGGTCTTAGGGTGGGCAGTATAAAATACAGTCACCTTCTGGTACTGTAGAACACTGGGAATTGCTCCTCCTGTCTGTGTTTTTTTACCTGATCTCGAGTTTCCCTTTATTCTTGCTCCCAGCCTCTGATAACCTCTGTTCTACTCTTTTTGAAGCCCAAATTTCTCATGTTCTACTTGAGTGAGAACATATAGTATCTGTCTTTCGGTGCCTGGTTTATTTCTTTGAATATAAAGTCTCTTGATTTGATCATTTTGTTGCAAATGACACAGCTTCACTCTTTTTTTGGAACTGAATAAGATCCGTTGTGTATAAGAACCTCAGTATATGTACATGGAAATACCTGGGTTGATTTCATAGCTTGGCTATTATGAATAGTGCTGCAGTAAACACGGGGCTCCGTTATCCCCCTTGCATGTATAGCTGGAAGTGGGATAGCTGAATCACGAAAATCAGAAATGGGGTCTTGGACTTTTCTGGCTCCTGAGAATGTAATTGTTTTCACAATAGCATAAGAATTTAGAATGGAGGATCCAGGAACATTTGAGTAGGCCATGGGTGTATGATGCCAGAGCTAGTAAAAACTGAAACACTTTAAGGTCAGTATGGTGACCTTATCTACAATCCCAAGCATTATGAACGCTGAGGCAGTAAAGATGGCTTCAAATTCAAGGTCATCCTGGGTAACTTTGACTGCAAAGCAAGCTCCAAGTTCAGAGAAAAATTATGTATCTATCATCTATGTATATAAATAGATGCATACACATGTATATTTGCATGTGTAATTTTTTCTGTTTTACAAATTATTTGAAAGAGATAAGTAGATGGGAAAATTATTGGCCTTGTCTCCTTGGATCAAAAGATATTTTTTTTTGTCATGGTATAAAGCTTTTGGCAAAGATAAAGAGCCAGAATAATTCCAGAGGAGAATGCTCAGCCTACTTCTGTGCTAATAATGGGTCCTACCTCATGGCTATTTTTGAAATTTTTTCTCAGCCTATTTGAAAGGGCTGGAATTTATCAATTTGAATATTTCTGTGACACCAGCTTTATATTTCTCCATTTGAACTTCACATAACTGTTTCTGACTAGCAGGCAGTAAATTGCCTAGCTTCTTTATTTAAAAACAATGGCAACATGGGAAATGTTTCCGAGATTATTTCTATTCTTTACTTGGTAAAACTAAACTACTTAAATAGCAAATTCCAACTGAAGTCTATTCTCTTAATTATTATGATAGCTCACAGGATTATAATATTTTTAAATTAAGACCTATAGGAAACTTGTGCAAACTATAGTACTTTCCATTAGAAGTTAGGTCCTTTCTTTAGGGCTCAGCAATGCTTCTCCCAGAGAAACTGAATTGTGTCTGCCCCTTTCCTACTTTAGAGCACGCTATTCGATTTCCTTCAAGCTGTTGATTCAATCATTACACCCTACACTGTAGGTATGATTCAACTAAACTTATTATACCATCTCTCCCCCTTCTTTCTTCCCTTTGTGTTAGGGGAATTGGATTAGTATGCAAGTGGATTTCTTTCCGGTGAATAAGACTTATTGTTTATATGGTGAGGTTTCTGCTTTGTTTGGACATTTCCCGATGTAATTTCATTGATGAACGGTAGCTGAACTTTTCTTTCCTTGCACTCAGGTCCTTTGTTTCGTTCTTTTTCTTTTCTGTTTCTTTCTACTTAGGATTCATATGGCATTGCTCATCTATGTGAAGGATAGTTCACACATTGTTCAGGGGTATAATTCCAGCCTCCTTTGTACTTCAGGAAGAAAAGCAGAAAGGATGAGATTAAAAAGTCTATGCAAAAGAACACCAGAGGCTGAGAGGAAATAACCTGATTTTTTAAAGGGCTTTCAGTAGACCAGTAAGAGGACTAGACCCAAAAGGCTTTTCCTCTGATCTCAGGTTCTTGATTTGTTTATGGGTTCTGTTGTCTCTGTGTTGAAGGAGAACAGTGCTGAGAGATATAAGGCAAAGGAAGACATTCCGGGATAGATATTGCCCTTACCCTAAGTTGTTGAGAGTCCACTGGTGTTCTGAAGGAATGAGATTAACATATGAACCCTTTAGAAGATACAGCTTTGTTGGAGAAAGTATGCCAATGGGGAAGGGAGAATTACAGGGATTTATTGCCGCCCGCCACTTCCTGTTCACCCTCTGCTCCCTGTGTGGGGATGAAAATGTAGTCAGCCAACTTCTTGTTCCTGCTGGCATGTCACACCTTCCCTACCTCTCTCTCTGGAACCATAATAAAAGTCAAAATAAACCTTTATTCCTTAAGTTACTTTTGGTCATGGTATAAGTAATTAACATGATGTGAAGACAGATATAAATATGAGCAATGCACTCTGGGAACTCGCTGGGTATGCAGAATTGTTAGGTTCAAGGACTGGGAGATGGCCTTGGGAAGTAGATGGCTTTGGGACTGAAGTTGATGGGGAAATGATGCTGTTGGTAAGCAACAGAGTGGAAGGTGAGGAGACATCAAGATCACAAGAACCAGGAGTCTTCCTGGCAGAACGAAAGTCACAAATTGAAGAGTGCCCAGGGGGACATGGAGGGAAAGTGGTGGAGCTAAGGAATGTAGGGAATGTTACTATGCTAAGGAAGTAGACTCTGGATTCTATGGGATATCCTTTTCATAGGTGGGATAAAGGATTTTTTAAAACTGGATTTTAGTTTATGGTTTTGAGTAGCAGAAAACCAACACCACCTGTTAAATTATTATTTCAAAATTGAATTTCCTAATTTTTTTGTTGTGATAAGTTTATAGGATCGGGTTGTAAATTTCTTTTGGTTTTATAACTGTGTAAGCGTTTAGAGTATAAGGCATTTAAGCATACTTATAAGCTTTTATTAGAATAAAAGGTAGTATAATGAGGTTAAACATTCTTTTTCAGGGGAATTGATACTGAACTGAAGTGAGAAGTATTTGCCCAGGAAAAAGATTACTAGTCAGTGTTGCTTCCAACCCCGTCTTGGTTAACTGTACTTTGTTAAGGAGTGTTCTGAGTGTCTTTATCAGCAAAGTTAGTATCAGTACCTTAAATCTCCACACCACAATCATATTACAGTGGATTCTTACACAACAAGGAAACAATTTCATTAAAAGTAAAAGCTAGAATTTGACCTTTTAAGTAATGGAATTTTAAGTAGCCAGAGCATTGGGAGCGATCACACACCACACAATCTTAATGTAGAGCATAACTTTGACCATGGATTTGATTTGATCATTTCGAACCTTTGGAGTTGGATTGCTTTGGTCATTTCAGTGGCTAGGATAGGCTACAATCTTCAGGGACATTCCCTAGGTCCACTCATTTGATTTAACATTTTGTAGAAAAACAGTGAGGTTTCATTGACCATTTTACAATTTTGCCCTTCTACAAAAAGGGAAGACTTTTACTGAATTTTACTAACAAGTCCTGAGAAGGAGTCCTTGTTTTTTCTCCTTCCTTTGTTTCCAGAGTGACAGCTGATGCACCCTTGAATATAAACTAAAGACTCATTGGCTGGTGAAAAGAACTTTTAAACTGTGCAAAGTATTGTCCCCTGCTATGGGACAATGATTTTACCCTGTAAAGATTTGTTTCGTGTATTGGTTTAATAAAATGCTGATTGGCCAGTAGCCAGGCAGGAAGTATAGGCGGGACAACAGGCAGGAAGTAGAGGTGGGGCAATGAGAACAGGAGGATTCTGGGAAGAGGAAAGCTTGGTCTGCAGTCGTCCCCCAGACAGAGAGGAAACAAGATGAGAATGCCTCACTGATGAAAGGTACCAAGCCACGTGGCTAACACAGACAAGAATAATGGGTTAATGTAAGATGTAAGAATTAGTTAATAAGAAGCCTGAGCTAATAGACCAACCAGTTTATAATTAATGTAGGCCTCTGTGTGTTTCTTTGGGACTGAATGGCTGTGGGACCAGGTGGGACAGAAACCTAAGTCAAGTGCTGTGGGACAATGGTTTCACATTGTAAATATTTGTTTCTTGTACTTGTTTAATAAAATGCTGATTGGCCAGTAGCTAGGCAGGAAGTATAGGCGGGGCGACCAGGCAGGAAGTAGAAACAGGCAATGAGAACAGGAGAATTCTGGGAAGAGAAAAGATTCAGTCTGCAGTCATCATCCAGAAACAGAGGAAACAAGATGAGACTGCCTCACCAAAAATGGTACCAAGCCACGTGGCTAACACAGACAAGAATTATGGGCTAATATAAGATATAAGAGTTAATAAGAAGCCTGAGCTAATAGACCAATGAGTTTATGATTAATGTAGATCTCTGTGTGTTTCTTTGGGACTGAATGGCTGCGGGACCAGGCAGGACAGAAACCTCTGCCAACAGCCTCCACTTCAATTTCTATCTAGATTTTGAACCTGTGAACCTGTGGTGGTGTGAATAAGAATGACCCTCATAGGCTCATATATTTGAATGCGTGGTCATTATGGAATAGCAGTATTTGACAAGAATTAGTAGGTGTGGTCTTACTGGAGGAAGTGAGCCACTGGGGGTGGGGTTTGGGGTTTCAAATGCTTAAGCCAGACCTAGTGCCTCTCTGTCTTTCTGTTTCCTACAGATTCCAGTGTAGAACTCTCAGCTACCTATCCAGCACCAATGTCTGCCTGCGTGCTGCTGTGTTTCCCTATATGACAATAATGAACTAAACCTCTGAACTGTAAGCCAGTTCCAATTAAATGTTTTCCTTTATAAGAGCTACTGTGGTCTTGGTGTCTTGTCACAGTGATAAAACATTGACTAAGACAAAGCCTTTCAAACAGGTGCAAGAAGTCATGAGTATATTTTGTTAAGAAAGACTTTGTTAGGATTTGAAAATTTCTGAAAGACCATATTTTAATACTTAAACTAAAATATTACAGAAAATTGAGATGTTTATATGTTCAACTTCTTTTTCTCTTTTTGTTTTTCAAGATGGGGTTTCTCTGTACAACAATCCTGGTTGTCCTGGAACTTACTTTGTAGATCAGGATGATCTCAGACTCACAGAAATCCACCTTCTTCTTCCTCTTAGTTCTGGTATTAAAAGTTTGTGGCACTATACCTGGCTATGTTCAACATTTAAAATTAAAGCCATTGCTGATTCAATGTCTTTGATAGGGTTGCTGTTGCTGTGTTAAAACATCATGACTGAAAGCAACTTGGGAAAGAAAGGGGTTATTTGGCTTATACTTTCACATTGAAGTCCATCATTGAAAGTCAGGACCAGAACTCAAGCTGGCCAGGAACCTAGAGGCAGGAGCTGATACAGAGATCATGGAGGAGTGCTGCTCACTGGCTTGCTCCTCATGGCTTGCTCAATGTGCTCTCCTAAAGAACTCAGGACCACAGCCTAAGTGTGGCTCCACCCACAATGGGCTAGGTCCTCCCTCACCAATCGCTAATTAAGAAAATGCCCTGCAGACTAGCCTACAGTCTCACTGTATGGAGACTTTCTTTTCTTTTCAGGTTCCCTCCTCTCAGATGACTAAATCTTGTGACAAATTGTTACAAAATTAACCAGAAAACAACAAGGGAGCCAGAAGGAAGCTAGTTCAGGCCTCGTACAGTTAAGCTTGCTTTCAGTACTTATCAAGATTATTTCTCTTTATTGTTAGTACATTTGGCTGCTTTTTTGTTAGTATATTACTTTCATCATTGTCTTTTCCTATTCTCTTCACTTACTTATTATTTTCTTTTATTTCTTCCCCCATCATCTTCCTTCCATCCCTTTTTTCCTTCTTCTGTCTCTGCTCATCCCTTCTTTTGAGTTAGTCCCTACTTTGGTCCTAGCATATCACAATGATCTGCTGTCGATTACTAGAGGGATTGATATAAGTTCTGTATGGGTTTGCATATGTAAATATACAATGATTTGTTATCGTCAACTCCAGTTTTGAAACAAAGTCAGTGTACATTATTTGATCTAACTGCTCATTGGTGGAATAACTGGGGTTTGGCAGCAGATTGTAGACACTCCTTCTGGAAGCTGAGCAGTGCTGCTGATGACATGGAAGGAGAAATTCCCAGTCTCTCAGAACAATCACAACCTGTGTTCTTCCTTCTAATTTTCACAGTTTGACCATTACAATTAGATGGCACCTTGATATGCCCCAAGAACACATTCATATTAAAACTTCTTGGCCATACAGGAAGTGAGAATATTTTTCATTTATTGTGACTGAAAAACAGGAAGTGAAATAGTTATTCTAGTTGTCTTTCAGCCAATAAACCTGGAAGTCAGAAATGATTCTGAGCATGGCTATGACCTTGTCCAAATCAAGGAAAGGGTCATTTGTGAATGCTAAATGTCCAGTGGACAGGGCATGCAATGTTTTCTAAGAACTAGTGTCTGTACAAGCCAGACACTGTATTATCATTATTATTATTTAATTACTATTAAATTCTCTGAGACTTTCAGTGGTATTTATTGCTAGAATATGGAGCCACATTTGTAATAAAAATGTAATGAAAAATAATAATAGATATAGAAATAAAGCAGTTCAGTAGTGACTGAGTTAAAAGAGGGAAAAATAGCCCATGAAACAGGAAATGATTCTTACAAAGAAGTCAGAATCCAGTTATTCGGAGAGCATTATCAATAGCTTTGTTTTGTAGGAGTATTGAGGATCTGAAGAAAGGACGCCGAGACATCAGCTTCACGTGGCCACTGCACACCTTCTCCTTTTCCAATAAAGAACAGAAGTGACATGAGCACACCAGCTGCTAACAGGGTTGCTAGCTTTTAGCAACACATGGTGAGAAATCCCTCGAAAAACGAGATCAAGGGTGCTGAATTTAGAATTCTAATTGATAATCAGCACATTCTGGGACAGAGAAGCATGAGAACCCTCCAATCCTGAAGAAAGCCAAAATGTCAAAGCTCACAGAGGCTCTTGGGAGGAGACTTAAAGGTGTGATTAGCTGGGGTCCTGACCTTCTAGTGTCCTTTCTTCAAGAGGTCCAGTCACATTTGTCTTTGCCCCTGTCTCTTCCTTTCCTTCTGTAAATCAGACTCAGGTGCCTCGTTCTGAAATTCTAAGGAAGGGAAATCAGTGTCAGCTGGGTACCTGCTGCAGCTGATGTTTTTTCAGTTTCTTTAAAGGAGAGATAATACTATGTAGATGACAGGTGAGACTAAAGAATGACGACAAGATTAAGCCATTAATTCAGCATCTACTGCAAAGGGTAGCTACTTTTCAAAATAAATGAATTAAGTTTGGAAACAGATGGCTGGCAAAAAGCAGTGTACTTAAGAGTCACAGTAACCAATAGGCAAAAAGGGTGGGGCTAGCCTGCAGAATAGCTCCACCCAGAGGGAAAACTACGAATGAGGACAACTCAAGTCCCACATTGTGGAAATCTGCTCTTAACTGTAGACAGATCTCCAGAAGAGGGGCAAGAATATTTACAGTTGCAAGAGAGAAGCCCTGGGACACATATAAAAAAATTACTCACCAGAGTAATGATAGCGCTCTCAGCAGAAACTCTGTAGGAGAACACGCAGCGGTGGGCTTTAATCTCAGAAAGATAATCGCCAACCAAAATAGTCTAAACAGCAAAACTACCCTTCATAACTGAAAGAAAAAGAAATGAATTTTCATGATAAACCCAAATTAAAGGAATTCATGGCCACCGTGTCAGGACGATACCTGAGGGAAACTTACGCACTGATGATGAAAGACATCTGAGTGTTTACAAGAAAGAGTAAACTCAACTAGAACAATAGACATACAAATGATGATTAGGAAAACGTCAGCACTACAGAAACAACAAAACACCGTGAGCTCATAAAGCTGACCAATGGCTCTGAATGTGAGTGGTCTCAGTTCTTCAAGGAAAAGATACAAGTAGCAGGTTGGATTAAAATTCGTGATCCAGGTATTTGTTGCCTGCAAGAGACAGACCTTGCTGGTGAAAAAAAAAAAACAATCAGGGCCTTAGAGTAAAAAGATGGAAAAAGGAAATCCATGGAAAGAGAAGCAGGAAGCAAGCAGGGACAGTTGCTCTAATCTCTGACAAAGCAACCTTCAAGTCAAAATCGGTGAGTAGAGGTAGCAGCTACTTCATCTTGATCAAGGGGACAACTCATTGATATGATCCAGCAGCTCTGTATGGGTTTACTGGACATCAGCTCATTCAGTTTCCTAGAATAAATAGTGCTATACGTTAAGACACAGACTGACCTTAGCATAGTTGTAGTGGGTGACTTCAGTACCCTGCTCTTACCAATACATAAATTATCCAGACCAAAACATTAACAGATAAACATTAGAGTTAAATAACATTGTAGATCAACTGGACCTAAGAAACAGCTATAGAAGAGACCACTCAAATACTCAGAATACTCATTCTTACCGATGCATAGGATCTTTATTTCTCTAAAACAGGCCATATTTTAAGTAAAAAATCAAATCTTAATAACAGAAAAAAGAAAATCGAAATAATTTTTGGTGTTTTCTTTGCTCACAGTGGAGCAAATCAATAGAAAGAGAAATCAATAGCAAGAGAAAGCACAGAACATACCCTAAAATACCTGTAGAAACACAAAAGGCCCTTTTTTTCTCTTTTAAAATTATCATCCTTTTGATTTTGTGTATGTGTGTATATAAATGCATATGTGTAGGGGTAGATGCACATGAGGGTGGGTGCCTGTAGAAACCAGAGGAGAGTGTTAGATTCCATGAGTTCCCCAAGTTTCTTTGCTGACCTGTTCACCATTTCATAAAGTGTTCTTCAATCTCCATGAGTTTGCGTATGTAGTCAGGCGATGTGTCAGTTTTCTTATCACTTGACAAAACCCAACAGGAAGAATCGACTGTAGCTCATAGTTCTTGGGTACAGTCGATTGAGAAGGGACAGTAAGAAAGAAAGGCTTTTGAGTTAATCTTGTATCCTGCTACATTACTGAAGGTGTTTACGAGTTGTAGAAGCTCCTTGGTAGAATATTTGGGGTCCCTTATGTAAACTATCATATCATCAGCAAATAGTGAGAGTTTGCCTTCTTCTTTTCCGATCCGTATCCCCTCCCAAATACCCTTCCTACAACCCCTATCATGTCCCTCAACTCCCGTTTTCTTTGATTTATATTTGTTACATAAATGTATATGTATTTGTATGCCCAAATATACAATATACATAAGTACAAACTTAGCAAAATCATGGAAGAAAATTTCTTCAATCTAAAGAAAGTGATGCCTACTTAAGTAGAAGAACATACAGCGCACCAAATAGTCAGTACCAGAAAAGAAACTTCTCATGTCACATAATAATGAAAACACTAAATGTACAGGACAAAGAAAGGATATTAAAAGCTACAAGGGAAAAAGACCAAGTAACATACAAAGGCAGGCCCATTAGAATAACACCTGACTTTTCAATAGAGACTCTGAAAGCCAGAGGGTCTGAGAGATGTTCTACATGTTCTAAGAGAAACTACCAGCCCCACCAGCCCCAGTAAAATTATCACAATTGATGAAGAAAGAAAAACATTGACAATGAAAACAAATCGAAGCAGTTTTTGTCTACCAATAGCTATAAGGAAGAAACCATAAGGAAAACTTTATCTGAAGATAAGCTAACTATATCCAAGAGGTCACAAAGGAAAAGTAATTCCAGAACTGTTAGTCCAAAGGAGGAAACACACACACCACCATGACAAAGTAACAGGAATTGATAAACACTGCTCGTTAATGTCTCTGAATGTCAATGGTTTTAGTTACCCAATAAAAACACATAAACTCACACACTGGATTAGAAAACAAGGTCCATCTTTGTGCTGCATCCAAAAAACACAACTCACCATCAACGACAGGCATTAACTAAGGGTAAAAGGAAGGATAAAAGTGTTCCAAGCAAATGGACCAAAGAAGCAAGCAGGTGTGGCCATTTTAATATCTGGCAAAACAGACTTCAAACCAAAACTAAGCAGAAGAAATAGGGAAGGACACTACATGCTCATTAAAGGAACAATCCAACAGGAGTCTATTGAATTCTAAACATTAGTGTGCGAAACTAAAGGGAACTCAAGTTCATAAAGGAAACTCTAGTACAGCTAAAAAATCCCATATTGACCCACTCACCGTAATAGTGGGTGACTTAAATACCCTATGCCTACCAAGAAATAGGTCATTCGGGGGAAAAAAAACTAAATGGAGAAATGTTTCAGTTAAATAACACCATATATCAAATGGTCATAACAGATATCTACAGAACATTTTACCCAAACACAAAAGAACATACTTTTTTATCAATAGTTCATAAAACTTTCTCAAAAATTTACTGCGTATTAGAGCACAAAACAAGCCTCAACAGATACAAAAAATGTAAGTGAGGCCCTGCATCCTAACTGGCCACCACGGACCAAAGCTGGATATCAATAACAAGAGAAACAACAGCACATATAAAACTCATGGTATTTGGACAGCTCACTACTGAATGAAAACTGGGTTAAGACAGAAATCAAGAAGGAAATTGGAAATTAAAAACTTTTTAGAATGGAATGAAAATGAAAATGCAACATACCCAAAATGATGGGACAATTAAGGCGGTTCTCAGAGACAAGTTTATGGCATTAGGTGCCTACATAAGAAACTGGAGAAATCCCATGTCTTAGTTAAGGTTTCTATTGCTGTAAAGAGACAGCAGGACCGCAGCAGCTCTGATAAAGGAAAGCATTTAATTGGGGTGGCTTAGAGTTCCAGAGGTTTAGTTTATTATTATCATGTCAGGAAATACAGTGACAGGCAGGCAGGCAGGCAGGCAGGCATGGCACTGGAGAAGTAGCTGAGCACTAGATCCTGATCTGAAGGCAGAAAGAGAGACAGAGAGAGAGAGAGCGAAAGAGAGAGAGAGAGCACTGTCAATCTGGTCTTGGTGAGAAACACTTAAAAAATATTCTGCATCTGTAGGCATACTTTTCTGCCCCACCAGCCAGTTCCACATAACCACCCAGAGGCTTATTATTAATTATAGATGCTTGACCAATAGCTTAGGCTTATCTGCAGCCAGCTCTTACAACTTAAATTAACCCATTTCTATTAATCTATATGCTGGCTTGAGGCTCATTTACCTCATCTATGAACTTCCCATGTTGTTTCTTCCCCATCAGGCTGGTGACTCCTCAGACTCTACCCTTCTTCTTCCCAGCATTCTCTCTGCCCCCAAAGTCCTGCCAATCATCTTTTTATTAACAATGAGGGCAAAACATTTTCACAGTGTTCAGAAAAGTTCTTCCGCATCAAACATTCTTAGACATCAGGGAAATGCAAATCAAAATGAATTTGAGATTCTAATACCTGTCAGAATAGTTAAGATAAAAAACACAAATGACAGCTTATGCGGGCAAGGATGTGGAGCAAGGGGAACACTCCTCCATTGCTTGTGGTAGTGCAAACTTGTACTCTTTCAGTCTGAAGATTTCACAGAGGTTAAGAACTCTCTAGTGACTTGGCTGCTTTGCTTTTCTGATCTTCAGATTGAACCCCAATATCTATCTCTGGATTTTTATTATTTGTGCTACAGAGGATAGAGTACTAGGAAAGACAATTGGAATCAGGGGCATTTTGGGATGAGTTAGAAACCTAGCAACAGAAACTCCAGGAACCTATGAGGTTAAGTAACCTCTAGCTAAGGCTCCGAGCAATGGGAGATACAGAGCCTGAACCAGTCATTTCCTGTAACCAGACAATTCTTTCAGTGGAGGAATTGGGACCCCAACCCTGTCACGTAAACTTTGACCTACAATTTGCCCTGCCTATAAGACATGTTGGGATAAAAGTTGGCACAGCAATTACAGGAGTGTGCAACCAATGACTGGTCTATACTGTGAGAGGAAGACCCCATTGCACTGCCTGGAGGGCCAGGACCTAGAGGCTGGACAGTTCAGAGACCTAGGATAGAATCAAACACAACTGGCCAAATAAATAAATAAATAAAAGTCAATAAAATGATTCCTAATGATACTCTGCCATACTCATAGGTCACTCATAGGCCCACTGGTCATCAGAGAGGCTTTATCCAGCAACTATGGAAACAGACTCAAACCCACAGCCAAACTTTGGGTGTACCTCGGGGAATCATGCAGAAGAGGGGGAGGAAGGATTATGGGGGCCAGAGGGACCAAGAACGCCACCAAGAAACCCACAGAATCAACTAACTTAGACTCACAGGGGCTCACAGAAACTGACCCACCAACCAGAGAGCTTGCATTGGAGGGACCTAAGTCCTCTACACAAATGTTACAGTTGTGTAACTTAGTTTTCCTGGGGGACTCCTAACAGTGGGAGCAGAGGCTGTCTCTGTTACCTGCTTTTGAGACCCTTTCCTCCTACTGGGTTGTGTTGTCCAGCCTTAGTAGGAGAGGAGGTGCCCAGTCTTACTGCAACTTGATATGCCATAGAGGGCTGATACACATGGGGGGTCCTGCCTGTTTCTGAAGACAAAGGAGAAGGAGTGGATGGGTGTAGGAAGTTAAGGCCTACCAGGCCGAGAGAGGAGTCAACACCCGGAGTCTGCCGGTTGCTGTCAGAGGTCCTGATCATGCCTAGCTAATGAGGGGTTGACCATGTGATGTTATCCGATTGCCTGGGTGCTGGGATGGTATATAAAGCTTTCCCTGTTGCTAAATAAATGAGTCTACTGTATCATTTTCACCGGACTCCCAAAGTCTATGTCATTGACATCATACCTTCTCACCGCCTCCCCCAAGGAAGACGCTAGGGCCCAGCTATGGCTGGGGTGAGGGTAGGGGAGATTAAGGGGAGGAACTGGGAGGAAAGGATGGAGAGATGGGAAAATGCGATTGGGCATTGGGAAAAAAAATAATTAAGCATGGTGAACCTAAACAATAATAGTGTGTGTGTTCTGGCTGCTCCGGTGACTGCCATTTCCCCATTCTCTCCCTCATCTTAGACTAATCCTGCAATGCCCTTCAGGTTTCCAAGTGAAAGTTCTTATTTTAAACTCTAAGCTAGAAATGAATGATTAAGCCTCATGAGGAATGAATGCCCAAAGCTGAGGTCAGTCAAAACTTACGTTTCTGTCTTGTGCCAGTTATCCAAGTTGTAAATGAAAAGGAAACATGCTCAAAGAAACCTAAAACGTGCAGTGAACACACAGACAGTAAAAAGGCAAAATGGCCTTATTGCCTATATAGAGTTTAAATGGTCTGGACAGGAGACCAAACGAAGCATACCATTCTCTTGTGGCAAAGCCTTATTCAGTCAAGAGCAAGGTCCTAACTCTTCAGTTCCACGAAGGCAGAGAGAGGAGGGGGAGCTGCAGGAGGAAAGCTTGCTTGAAGGTGAGGTTGGCTTGTGGAGTTTAAGGAAAGCAGCCTTCTCTAAGCATTCAAGAGCAAGGTGCGGCCACAGCAAACCATAGAAAGATCTAGCTGAAGAAATTGGGGAAGTTGTCTCCATTGAACAGCAGTTTTCCACTGTAGCTGAAGCAGCTTTTATATTGGAAGATACCATCTACGGCTTTGAAAAGCAGAGAAAAGTCGTTGGCTAACCAAATCTTCGCAGGAGAGTCTGGTTCTCTAGTTAGGAGCTAACATAGCTAGCTGCTGACTCAGAGTTGAAACCAGTGATCATTTACCATTCTGGATAATTCTAGAACCCTTGAAAATTATTCAAAAAGTAATACTGTGTCTGTGTTCTACAAATGGACCCAGGAAACCTGGACAACAGCACATCTATTTACAACCAAATATTTGAGATCAGTCATTTGATCAAAAATTTTCCTTTCAAAATACCAGTGCTCATCAGCACTACAGTTTGTCATTCAAGAGAGCTAAGAGAGATGTCTATCAATAGTAATATTGTTCTGTACCTACAAAATTCATCCAGCAGCCTATGAATCAAGGAATTATTTTGAGTTCAAGTCTTGCTGTTTAATACATATATTTTAATAAGGCTATGGCTGCCATAGTCCAATGGACCTGGGGAAAGTCAGCTGAAAACTTTCCAGAAATGATTCATCATTCCACATGGCATGAAGAACATTTTTCATTGGGGCTGAAAGTCAAAACCTCGATAGAGGTTTGGACGAAGTTCACGGTCACACTAGTGCGTGACTGAGGAATTCAAGACTTTGGTGGAGAAACTTCCTGCATTTGGATTGGAAACAGCAAGAGAACTAGAAGTGAACCCTGCATAGCTTTATGAATTGCTGTAAACGCATGTTAAAAATTTAATGGCTGCGGTGTTGCTTCTGATGGGAGAGCAAAAGGAGTCAGTTCCTTGAGATGGATGGAGTCTACTCCCAATGAAGTTGCCGTGGATATTTGTGAAAGACAAAAAAATAAGGATTTAGAGTGTTGTCATAGCTTCAGTTGTCCACTTGATGGAACCTCAAATGAGAAATTATCTCCTTTAGATTGACCTGTGGTCATGTCTGTGGGGGCAGGTTTCTTTTTTTCCAATTGTTAATTAGTGTAGGAGGGCCCTGCCCACTGTGGGTAGTGCCATCCCTAGGCTAGTGGGCCTGGGCTGTATAATAAAAAGAAACTGTAAGCCTTGAAGAGCAAGCCTATAAGCTGGACTCCTCCAAGGTCTCTGCTTAGTTTCTGCCTCCAGGTTCCTGCCTTGAGGTCCTATCCTGGCATCCCCTTGATGACGGAAAAAACCCTTTCTTCACCTAACTCCTTTCGGTCAGTGCTTTATCACAGCAACCGAGAAGCTAACCAGAACAAGAAATATATGAATTTAGTTTGATTAAACAGAGGGAAGATTTAAAAGGACTGACTACAATTTTGAAAGACAATGCACTGATTAAGGGGTAATGAAACAGCATTTCATGAGCCCTGCTTCCTGAGCCATAGGTTATGATCTCAAATAGGGTAACAAAAACTTTGGTAATGGGCTGGGTGGTGGCGGCGCATGCCTTTAATCCCAGCACTCAGGGAAGGAGAGGCAGATGGATCTCTGTAGTTCGAGGCCAGCCTGGTCTACAGAGGGAGTTCCAGGACAGCCAAGGCTACATGGAGAAACCCTGTCTCAAAAACAAACAAATAAACAAACAAAACAAAACAAAACTTTGGTAATAGAAAAGTGTTACTGAATGCATAATGACCAAAAATTAATTCTAAATCAAGCCCTAATTCCCTTACTTTTCTTTCAGGAACTCATACCTGGTTCAATTCTCTTTTTTTCCCTTAATTTTTTTTTCATTCATTCTTTCACATCATGCATCTTGATCCCATTTATTTCTCCATCCCTTCATATCTACCCTCTGTCCTTGCAACCTCCCCCTCCAAAATAATTAAATAAAACTAAAGAGGAAAAAAATCAGTCTCATCGTAGAAGCTGTAGTGTGACATAGTGAATCACATAGTAAACCCTTTTATTCATACATCTTTACTTGCAAGTGTTCATTGCAAAGAGTCATTGATCTATATTGAGGCTTCTGGTTTCTGCTATACTATAAATGCTGGTTCCTTCCTGGGACTCTCTGTTGCCCTGTGTTGTGGAGATCCTGTAGCTTTGTGTCTCTAGTATTCATGCACTCCAGCAGATCAGAGATGGAGAGGATATCAGGGTGGGCCAATTCATAACCCTAGTTCTGGGTCTGGGTGATTGCAGATGAGAAGGGTGTGGCCAGCTACTGCACCTCCACCAACAGGGTCAGCTCTACTGTGCTGCCCAGGTGATCAGGCCTACTTTTTGCTCATTTCTTAATTCTTCTCTCAAATAAACCTTGTTTTAGACACATTGGATGTCTTTTACTGCTCTGTATTGCTCCATGCAGTTAATTCCTAGGACTTTTTCACTCCTTAATTTTGATCGAAGGCCCTCAAAGTTATTCTATATTCTAAATCAGCTGAAAATAGATGTATTTATTTTTCTTTTATGTGTATGAGTGTTTTGCTTGCATTCATATGTCTGTGTGTCTTCATGTCACGTGTGTCTGGTGCCTGTGGAGGCCAGAAGAGAGCATTGGCTCACCTAGAACTAAAGTTACAGAAGGCTGTAAACCACTATGATGGTGCTGAGAACCAAACCCAGGTCCTTTGCAAGAGCAATAAGTGCTCTTAACCTCTGAGCCATCTCTCTAGCCTCACTGCACCCCAGGTTATTTAAAAAATATTTTTATAATTCCTTGAGAATTCCATACAATATATTTTGAACCTATTCACCTCTCCTCCAACTGTCCCCACAATTGTCTTCTCTCTCTTCCTTTCCCTTCCCAACTAACTTTTCGTTTTCTTCTTTTGCCCTCTCCCTATGGAGTCCAGTTTGTATTGCGCAGCTAGTCTTTGGGAGTGGTGCCTACCCTGGAGTCTGGTCAAGCCTACCAGTGGTTATATCATTAAAAAACCAAACCAAAGAAAAATGACTCCCCCTTTCCTAGGAGTTATCAAATGCCATAGCAGCTCCTTAGCTATGGTGAGATTTTGTGACTAAGCCTTTCTTTCCTCTCCTTGTTTTTCTAGTTCTTCATCCCGCTGTCCATCACTTCTTCAGGGCTCCCTTCCCCATCCTAGCTTATTCCCACCCTTTATCTCCCTATCCTGCCAGCACAATCAGTTTTCAGAACCAGACATTTTACCAACTCGTCAATGCCATGTATCCCCTTCTAACCTTCAGGCCAAAAATAAAATGACTTTACCCGGCAGGTGACATCCTTCCTGAACTGGCTCCTGCCTCCTGGATCTCTAGGTTTGTTTTCTACCACTTGGTACAAATCATCCTCCAGGGGGGACTCCACAGGTCTGTAAACACTGTGCACTTTCTGAGTTTTGACATTGTAATTATTCAGCCACAAATAAGGCTGCACTTCCGGGTTCTAAAGACAGGCATGTGGGGTCAGGCCCTAGGGCACAAAAGTCGTCCCCCCTCCCCCCCCCCCGTAACCCACATGCGAGCAGGCGTGGTTACATCCACGTATGACTCAGCTAAACCCTTGCGCTCATGCGTGAGTCACCCGTCATCTACGTCATCAGTGTGAGGTACTCACATCAACCCCCTGTGCACATGTGCGGGGGGGGGGGCAGCCTTTAAAAGCTGGACGCACCATTGTTTTTCTCTCTCTCTGCACCTCGATTTCCAGGCCTGTGCACTCTCTCCTCTAATAAACTCCTAAGCGGGTTTGTTGGCGTTCCGTGTCTCCTTCTCGCTCGCACCAGGTAATTTTAGACATAAGCTGCGCTCTCTGCCTCGGCCATCTTCTGTGGTCTGTTTCTCCTCTCTCTGCCTATCTATCACCAGTCTGTTTAATGTCTTGCCTACCCAGTGTCACTAAGACACCTCTCTGTCTGTCATGGACAGTGTCACGCACTTATCTCTCCAGCCACACCGCACATTTCTAGAGTTGTTTCTCTCTACCACTTTTTGGTTTTCCACGACAGTCGTCATTTTTACATTCTAACGAAAAGATTGCACTAGGACTCTGGATGGAATTGAAAAGATTGCACTAGGACTCTGGATGGAATTGACAGACTTTAGCTACAGAAGAGCAAGATGTGGACATAAACTGGGTGACGGGTAGACGTTTTTGTACATGTTTTCAAACGTCTCAGGGGCTTCATGGGGATGAGCTGAGATGTCCATCTGGTGGAGCTTGCCAGAAGCAGATTTCCTCCACCATAAGAGGAAAAAAAATGAAGAGATCATTTCAAAGTCTCTTCAGAAAGGACCAGCTTCTCCCAGTTAGGACAAAATTTCTGTTAGAAAAGGGAATTCCTTTTCTGGAGTGTTGAGTCAGGTAGCCTTCAAAGTCTCTTCTGCTCTTTGGGTGTGACTATTATTTTGTAAAAATGAGATGTTGATTCCACATTCTTGCCTTGAAACCCGATCCATAGCACTATTCTGAGGTTTGTATGGAAGCCAGAGTATAAGCCCCTCCCAGAATGCAGGTGTAGGCCTGGCTCTCGTGAGGAGTGTTTGACAGGGTGTTTTCCTTACTTTGTGTTCTCATTCTTTTCTTTTTCAACAGGACGACCCCCCCCCGGGAGGGGCATTGTGCAAGTAACAGTGTAACAGTAAGCAGAGAAGTTTTGTGCATCCTATCCGTTTCTCAACTTATTCTGCATCGCATTCCTTTTGGAGTTGAATTGTTAACCGAAGTAAGACGGGAAATGTGCAATTACTTTTTATGTCACCTTTGTAGCCTTTATATCTAGTTTTAGTATGGACTGTGTGAATGATTGTTAAATTAAATTAAATTTAGGCAATCAATAAACACACACACACATACATTCTGCTTTGTTTCAGTAATCTACTAGAAAGATCAAACAAAACAAAACCCACAACAAAACTGAGTAAACACAGAACCTCAGTATACTCAATATATACGGGGGCTGGGCTATGTCTGAAAACATTAATATTGCTTTTCTTTCTATAGACAGGGGAAGGTCTGGGAGAGGGTAGCAGGAATAGAGATTAGTGCATGAAGGGAATGGTAGTTAGGATGCAGAGGGAGACCGCTTGCAGGTAGGGGCAGAATTAAGGTCAGAAATCCAGCTGAAACCTTGACAGGCCCCCCAGCCCTCCTGCCGGCTCAGCTGCAGCAGTGGAGATGGGGAGATGGCCGATGAGGAGGGGCGCCTATGAACACTGGATCAAGGAAAGACACTCTGTCTTCTGGCTGGCATCACTGCGCTGCAGAAAGTCTCCAGTCAGGGCTGCAGCCGAGAGGCTTTCTGACAGGGCTGACAATATGCCTGCCTCCATTTGCTTTTCTTGTTCCAAGACACAAAGCCACCATTCTACGTGACATCAAAATCCCAAGGACGTTTTTTTGCCTCTCACTCTCTCATGCACGTGCCTGCAATCCCTCCAGACCTGCTCAAGCACCAGTCTCTCTATTTTATAGAATTGGGTCTAATAGAGAAGAAATCTCTTTGTATCTTTCTCTCTAACATTCCTAGACTAATAATTAACTTCCCCTTTCTTCTCAGATTCGATATTTTAAAATTCTGGGTTACCCTAAAAAAAAAAAAAAAAAGAAAGAAAAAAGAAAAAAAAAAGAAAAGCGTTTTTGTTGTTTATGTCTAACTGCCACTAATCCTAAAGGAAATGTCACTGGGCATTCTAAACGATCCTTGGGACCAGAGATTCGCTGTGAAATAAATGAAATAGCTGACAGTTGTTCACGGTGGTAAAACCGAAGTGAATAAGAGGCCCCTGGAAGCGCAGAGCTTGCTAAAAACAAAACCGGCCTCCTTGCTTTCTAATTGTGGCTTCTGTTAGCTTTCTTCCTAACGTGGAGGTGTTGCCAAGGCAATAGCTTAGCAATCTCCTGCGCAGCTGCTTTCCACAGCCATCCACACACGTTACCGACGTCAATCTGTTCAATACACCTTTGCGATCAAAAAGGACGGCTTTAACATCTATATTCTAACGTGCTTTCCCTACCATAGAGAAAAGAAGCTGTCTTGTCTTGCTGACACAGTGTCAGCAGTCACCATAGATTTTGATATGGCTAAAGGATCTCAGCACAATATCAAGGAAGGGGTGGGGGGAAGAGAGAAAAAGAGAACAGGACACCTAAAGGGTTTGTACCTAGTAATTCAGATCAGGGACATTTTGGTCACAGTAGGAAGTCCGGTTATTGAGGCCAGGTAGACGCCAAGAGGCAGGAGCCTCCAAAAGAGCTGAAGATGAAGGTCATGGCTAGCAAAGCTTACAGACAGGACGAAGTCCAAGACAGGAATTAAAGACGTGAACAGAATTGAGCAAAACAGTCAAGTGTCAGCATCCAGAAAGGGCTTTTGTGTCTACCTACCTCCTTATCTCTACTGTGGGGCGGCTCATTGGAAAGCATTCTTTATGGGTGGCTCTGGGGCTGGACTTACAAGAAGCTGTTTAAAATTTCATGAGTCTTACTCTAGAAGAGAATTAGAGGCCTATGCAGATATCTCTGGAGCCATAATGCCCGCTGAAGTCATAATATTCATATTCTGAGGTAGGGCCTGTCCAAGAGCAGGTATGTGATATATTGAGGTTGCACTTTTAGGGACTAGAGATGCAGAGTCCTTGAGGCTCAGAGAGTCAAAAGGCCCATGCCTGCTAAGGCAGTGCTGGGCACAGACACAAGAGCACTTGGAGTTGGCAAATCCATGGGCTTGGTAGTGCTCCCTGAAACCAATCACATCATTAGTATTCAGAGACTCTCTGGTACCTCCTATTATAGTGACAGTGGAGAGAAAGGACTGGCGTGACCTCCACCGTAGTAATCTGCATCCTTTATTTTAGCCTCGGTTGGCTTTTCTTCATATGTTTGTTTCCACACCTTCCACCCAACGTGCACCAGGTAATCTGCACCGAGTGTTCCTCTGAAGTCCACCATGCAAGCCACTTGCATGACTCTGATCTTAACCAGGTAAGAGGACAAGGAAAAAAAACAAGCTCAAAAGGAACCATGCAGAAGTGTTTGATTCACACTGGGATTGATAATGGAGACAGGCTCAAAACCTGCATTCTGAATCTAACCAGCAGCTCCCTGGCCTTTCAGACCTGGATGTGATTTCCTTCCTTTCAGTTTTCCCACTGGGCTCTACAGTCTGGGTTGCATCCCTCTGTTTCTGGGGTTGTCATCCGTTATCCGGATTTATAGTTGCCGAAGCCTTGCTTTAATAATTCACAAGGAGCAGAATTCCTCTGGGCCTCTCCTTTTTCTCGACCATCTCAGTGAGGTAGAGAGATGAAAACATACATGCTTCTTGTCAGTGAAATAAATCAGGAGGACTTTGAGACACTGTGGACACCCTAACGCTGAAACGCTCACATCTCTGCTCGATGCACAGTGGGCTAAAACCAAAGCAGGGCGGGCTCTGTGGTGGAGCCCTGGTCCTAGCAGGCTGGTTACCAAAAACACAACCTCTCTCTGTAGCCTCCAGAATGTCAAGCAGGTTTACTTGAGGGACTGGATGCTTTGCCTTTCAAGGAAGAGAAAGCATCTAACAGACTTTGAAATTCTAAATGCAGACGATATATAAATGCATACAAAATGAACTTCTAAGTGTATATGGTGTATAAAATACATATGGCATTTGTTAGTAATTATGGTAGCGACTTCTGCACATTATTTATATAACTGCAGAACACGGTGTTTTTCGTTTCTAAGGAGCATCAGACAACAGACAGGGAAGAGCCTCATGGGGAAAGGCTGCTGCTTCAGGATTCTTTAATGTCGAGTGTAACAAGTCCTGTGTTGGGCACAAATCCCCAGTCTTCTCAGCCCAGAAGAAGCCCTCATTAAATTTCAGACAGAGAGGAAGAAAGAAAGCACCTCCTCCTGTAGCCCGTGACCATCTCTGCTCCCAAAGCAAACAACACTGTCTCAAATGTAATGCAGAACACTCATTCTACAGCCAACTTCAATACTTGGTTCCTTCTTGAAGCCAGTAACTGGGACCGCTCCATGTGGTAGACACACCCCTCTGGATAAACAATGTTTTTATTTAGGTACACATAGAAGCCCAAGAAAGGAGAGCAAGGTGGATGAGAAAATCCTGCAGTGAACCTTGCTAGCGAACCAAGGCCTGTTCCTTGAGGCTGGCTGACTGTTTCAGCTATTTGCGGTTATACATAACACCCTCCCAGACTCAGCATTCCCGGAGTTTTCAGGGTGATTTTGGCACTAGCTATTTTCACAAGTTGTTTTTGCTTACATTTCATGTCTGGGGCTAGCAGTTGAATTAAACAATAATGATGCCTTTGTGGAATAGTTTCCTCTGTATAGTATACACGCTTCTATATGCAAAGTGGCATCTGAAATAACATTTTCTTTTCATTGGCTTGTGGTCGTGAAATCAAATTCAGGGCACTGTGCATGCCAGGAAAGTGCTCAGCTACCGAGCTTCATCCCCAGACTTTAGGTCTTTTTGTTTTTGTTTTTATCTGTCTGTTTATTCTGAAATAGGGTCTCTCTTCACAAGACCTCACTTCTCCCACCTCTGCCTCCTAAATACTAGAATCAGGGACCATGCCAACATGCCTGGACTCTGATATATGTCTAATTGCCTATGCATGTATATACATTTAAAAACAAAAAATACTAACCTTACTTACTTGCGGCGTTCTTTTTGGTAATTAGAGAAAATTAGCCTCAGTTTCTCTTGGTCTTTAGCAGCGAACTGGCGTCTCACTTTTCACATAAAGATGGAGCTAAAAGAGCACAGTCGCGCTTTTGTTTTTGTTAAGATGTAATTTGCAATTGGAGTAAAATAGAGTAAATGTAGGGGAGGCCAGAACGCTGCCTCTAGCGAGTGTAATGTGTTGAGCCCTGGAGATCTGAAGCCGCAGCCTCTTGGTATGCTCCAGGAACCCTAGCCGCCAAAATCATAGCCGCTCTTTATTTTTCCATTACGTTTTAAAAGTTTCAGAGGACCCAAAGGGGTTTCAGCTCAGTCTTGCAACTTTCTCCGGGCTAAAGACAGAAGGCATCCCTAAGCTCCTCCAAGAAAGGCATTGTTTCATGCTTTGTCTTAACAAAGGCGAACTCTCTCAGTGTCTAACCTATCCTGGCTCCAAATGCCGGAGACTTGGCCTAGGCTTCACTGCAGGGGCTTCTGGAGAAGGCTGTGTCTCTCAAATATTCAAACCCAGGGTCTTCCGCACCTCACTGAGACCACTACTTCAAGACGCTGGCAAGCTACTCCTAAAGCTACTCTCTCTCCCCCGCCCCTCCCATCCTTATCCAGCTTCTTTTCTACTGTTCTCTAGTCTAGATGGCATCCGGAGAGTAAATGGCCTGTATATTCTGCTTTTTAGTTACACAGAGACAGAGAGATGACAGGAAGAAAGATGGATGTCACTGGGTTAGGCAGCCCTGTTTTGTTTCCCAGCTAGCTATTGGCTGTGTAATGGCAAACACGTACAACTCTTCTTGGGCCTCCGTTTCCCATAAAGACAGAAATACACCTGTCTGTGAAGTTACCTGGAGAGGGGGTGCGTGTGGAGTTCGGCAGCAAGTACTTAGCATGCGCAAGGTTAGAGTAGCACCTGCCCGTGACAGGGGACACTGGGAGAATTAACTGACATCACGGCTCTAAAACATAAAGCAAATAATCCAGCTTTTTACTGGCTACAGGGCTGTCTCTTTTGTCTCCCATCATCCCTTTCTCAAAAAGTCAATCTGCAGACTACACTGGGATCTCTAAACTCCTCCTAACACTGTAGGCCTTCAGTGCATCACCGCGTATGGTTTTGATAACTGCCGAGGGACTCTAATGAGCCACGTGATGAAGTAGCTTGGATAGTATGCAGGAATACGCTGAGAAATGGCTGCTTTATAGTGGGAGTTACTTATCCACGCTGGGGACCATTCAGCATCCCGTGATCAGCCTGACGTCATGGCTCATCTTTTGGTTCGTACACCTTTTGTGAAAAACAAACTGTCTTGTGTAAAATACTACCACTAAGCAAAGGAACAACTAGGGAAAAATACTGAAATCAAGCAGTAACTAACACTAACATCGAAAGAAAGAAAAAGTGGGAAAAAAATCTTAGAAAAATAGACCTGTATAGAAAAGTACAAGTTTGAGATAAATTATGGGGTGGGAATGCCACGTCGGCAGGGGCTTGGATCTATGGTACAAATGCATTTACCACACGTTCCATAAGAAAAGGCAATTCACAAACTATTTCAATAAAATTTCCAGACAGAATTTGTATTATTGGCTGTATTAATGAGTCTGTTGCTCTATTTATAGAATTACAAAGGTCTTCAGGGGTCAATTAGAGTTTTTAGCAATACACGCCTACATTTTATGAAAGAAATTCTGTGCTATAATGGTATCTAGAATTTATGGAATTCATAAATTTGCCAAGACCCGTTTCTTAAGAACGTCAAGCTCTGTTGTAACACCACACAGTTCCACTAGTACAGCAAGTTATAAAATGCAGACTGTGAAGGCACTGGGCGAGCATTCCTGTAGGGAGAGAAAAGGCTCCTTTAATTTCTTGTCTTACAATGAGGTGAGAGCAATTGTCAGGATGTCAGTGGCAACAGGGGCTGGCAGACGAGGCACAGGTCCTGCCCATGGCAGCCTTTCTTTTGCTTCTTTTGGGGAACCTCTACTCAGATGGAGCCAGGGTTTCATCTTGACTTTGCCGCAGAATTTCAGGATGAGTTAATAGAAAGCAAGTTTAGCTTTATTAAGAAAACATTTAAATATGCCCTTAGGATATACCCACATGTTGGCATGGGTTATCAAGACAGACTTGCACTTAAGTGTCTTAATAGTAACGAGAGACATGATTTTTGCTTCTGATGTTACAATGTGCAAAGCTTTCTAGTGTGAGCCGAGCCAAACCCTGCTTCGCTTCCTTAACAAGTCTACATTTTCTCTGTCTATTCTGTTTGTATTTCTTTATTCTTTTAGGAATAAGACAACAAAATCAAAAGTCACTTGCTTGGGATACTTTTGGTGGTTTTTGACTGGGGAGTCTAGCACTCTGGTTTAAGTACCAAGAGCTGAGAAAGGACCTATTTCTCAAAAAAAAAATCATTTGAACTTTCTTTGTTCTATTAATAAAAAAGCTTCATGAAACCATTAGCTTACTGAGACATGGAATTTTGGATAACCTAAACCCATGTTCTCTGGGTCATGGTCACTCATATTTGGCTCCAAACTAAACTCTCTTTATCTCATGATGAAGATGTGAGGTGAGAGCTATGTTTCTTGTACTGATGATGAAAATAAAACTCTGAGAATTAAGATGGTCATCTTTCCTGAAGAAAGAATATTGTACTTATGGCTGGCAGAAGGTCCCAGTATTGGTCCGTGTAAATGCCTATTAATCCCCATGTAGTCATCTAGCAAGACAAGAGGGACAGATCATTTATTTTGAAACTGAAGCCCAAGGCTAGCTATAAACACCCGACATATCCAAGGCGTGATCAGCAAATTTCAGCACTTTTGCCCTCTGTGAGGCCACTTCACTCTGACTGTACACTCCCTGTGGTAGGAAGGGCTGATGCAGCTGAAGATGTATTTCCAGGAATAATTATTTTTTTACTCTCTTACTCATAAAAAAAAAATCAGTCTTGTTTTCACAAGGCTCCAACAGTGTGTCCTTCCACTGCAGGTTGTGGTCCTCACAGATCTCACATGCCAGTTCTGAGGACAATCCTTGGAAGAATTAGGCTATGTTGTGGGAAGGTTGGTAACTCTTGTGGGAAAATTGGTACCTCCCGTGGGAAGGTTGGTACTTCCTGTGAGAAGGTTGGTACCTCCTGTGTTGCAGGGAAGCTGGCATCCTGCAGTGGGAGAAGGGGTATTGTGTGATTAAAATTTGCCTTGATGCTAATTCCCTTATGTCAGCTTATGAAATCCCCATTTTAAAGGCTAATTTCCCAAAGATTGATGCGTTAAAGGAGTAAAGTCAACAAGAGAGTGGCAAGCAAGGGTTATTTTCATTCTACACCTAATGACTATCACGGGTTGACATTGGCTCTTAGAAGTCTTTTGAAGACTTGTCAGGAATGTGTAGTCTTTTGTGTAAAGATTTCTGAGTCTCTCGTGGTGCCCACTGGAGTAGGAAAGGCAATGTAATGTAGTAATTTTGTAGTTTTGTTCACAGATGTAAATTCAACTTCTGTCGGCTTTTTCCTGTGTGCCAGGCTCTGGTGGCATCTTTTGTACACATTGCCTCCTCAAGCTCACCCTTCAGTGCCTTCCCTTCCTCCATCCCTGTCATCACTGTTTTACTTCACAGGAAAACGAGGTGATGGGAGGTTAATTGCAGCAAAGCAGCTGCAGAGAAGTCACGGAACGTAGATGATGCTGGCACTCCAGTGCAGCCTGGATGCCGAGACTGGCGGGGGCGGGGGGTGCTGGGATTGAGACACAGAGGCTTCTTTTCAGGTGGAAGAACAGCAACCTTTATTTTGCCCCTAGCTAAAGCCTTTTATACCTCTACTGCTTCTGTGGAAAACCACTAGCCAGAAAGAACACGAACATCCTTGTCAATTACAGACCACAAGGAAGTTCTGCTGTTGGCCAGGGGGAGTGAGGGCAGCTAGATCACAACACGATGCCATATCCGGACTTGAGGTGCCTCAGTTCAAGGCTCATTAACCCAAGGAGAAGACAGGGACCTAGCATACAGCACTCTGTGGAAGCTTTTTGGTTCTGTGATGCCCAGGTCTACTTGATGCAGAGTTGTTAAAAAGAATCCAGAGTGTTCTTCATGAAGGACATGAAAAGGATAAACTGCTAAAACCTTTGCAGCTATGAGCCTTGCCAATGAGTGAAAGCGGAGTAACAACAGATTAATGCTATCTCCAACATGCTGCTATCTTGAAGATGTCCTCATTCCTTTATTTCTAGCATGTGAAAAAGATTATTCTATGGCAAAGTTAAACACACTCTTAAAAGATGGTCCAAACACTGTGCCCCCAGGTATCTGGCAAAAGGAGTGGAAAACACCTCCATATAATAACTTGCACACAACTGCTTGCAACTGTGGAAGGGAATTAGAATACGCTACCCCCAAATATACAGCTTTGAAACAAGGGTTCTTCTCAACAGCAGCCAATGAAACAAGCCAGACCTGAGCTTTGCTTCATGTGGGTGAGCCTGCTCAACGCCACTTGTGCCAGGACAGGGGGAGAAACCCTTATCACGGGAGACAGAGTTAGCACCCAGACAAGTCTGCAGGAACAGGCTTCACAAAAGTACTACTCATCTTCAGTTATGTTTGCCCCGCGTATTTACCTTTCCATAATTTACTGCTCCCAGAAGCCAAATTCTTTCCTTCATTTTCTCACATTGCTACAGGTTTAAAAAAGGTATATAAGCCCATATTTAACTGTCTCTTTGTTTTTTACTTTTTTTTTTCTGTGAAGCCCTGTGTGCATGCAAAATCCTGCCCTTTATTTACTGTGGTTGCCTTAGAATGTGATATGCATTGTTACTAGCACTGACAGAGGAAAAGAGGGATGTGTTTAAGTTGGATGGAGGCCTTCTTTCTCACTTTAGGTGGGCTTTAACTAAGGAGTTAGAGTGCCAGACACACACAAAATTACCGCTGAAGTCAGTGGCCTCAAAAATGCAAAAAATGAAATCCATAGATAGTGGGAGAGCGGGTATGAAAAGGAGTTTTACTGCAGATATGTGGGGAGGAGTTTAGAAGAAAGAAAACAGAGCACCAGGAAAGCACGGGTGCCCCCACCCCATGGGTGCAGTTAATCTACGGACTTTTATAGGATTTATGGCAGAAACTGAGGCATGGGAAGATGAGCTGGTCAGTCCAATAGACCCAGTCTTGGGGGACCCTACACTTCCTTTCTGCTTTGTTTGTGTCCCCATATGTAGATTCCAGGCAGGGTTCCTTATTTAGCAGAAGAGGGATAATGAAAAAAAACACTTTCATTTTTGCACTCCTATCTAGCCTTGGCTAAGACAGAACCAAAGACGTTTGGCTTAAACATGACTGGCAACTCCGACCTTCAGCAAGGACAGGGGCAAGGGGTCTGGGCTTTTAACAAATAAAATAATGTTTACTTTCAGGGTCCCCCTACCCTAAAACCACCTGATCAGCTCCTATCTTCTGTTTACATCAGTACTACATCAGAGATCTTGCTTCTGGAGGTCCTGGTAGACCAGGCTAGCCACCCACCATCTTGAGAGTCTAATCAGAGAGAGGAGTTAGGAAATAGCAAAGGAATTTAGTCAAAGTGGCCGTAGTAGGAAGGACCTTGGAATGAGCACCCTTAGCTCTGGAAATACCACTGGGATTGTAGAGGATAAAGACAAAGATGGAACCCATGAAAGGCAAATACAGAGTTAAACAGTCAACCGTGGTCTGCTTAATTAGTCTTTGCGGTTCTTCCATGTTCAGGTGATACCAGGTGAGACAATTGCCTACCAGGTCCCCTGCTAGTGAAAGCTGAGGTAGCTGGGATGGTAAGGACTCAAGAACAGGGAAGAGGACAGATGGAGTGATGGTGGCAGTATCTGCTTCCTCCCCAGGCTTCAGAAAATGAACGGGGACTTCTAAAGGCTGTTCCAGTGGTCAGAGATAGTATATGATAAAAGCTGGTGGTTGGTAATCTGTTGATTATTTAGTGTCTATACACCATGAAAATTCTTAGTTACTCTTATTTTACTGTATTCAGTTGTGAAGAGGGAAAAATATCTGTTTTAGGTGAACATGCACTCGCACGTGTGTGTGGTATGTGTATATGTGATTGTTCACATGTCTGGACAAGGGTGTGCATATGACTACACACATGTGATGATCAGAATCTATCTCGGGGTACCAGTCCTTGCCTTTCCTCCTTGTCTGAGACAGGGTCTCTTCAATACTCACAAGCCAGGCTAGCTTGCTTCCCAGCTTCTGTCGGTCCCCCCTCACCTCCCATCTGTCGGTTCCCCTCTCACCTCCCATAGGCTGGGGCTACAGATGCCTGTGCTCCTGGGTCTGGCTTTAACATGGGTTCTGGAGATCCTAACTCAGCACAGCAAGCCTGTGCAGCAAACACTTTATCTGCTGAGCCATCTCCCCAGCCCTAGGTGAACACTGTTTAAGTGATCAGCATGTCTATGTGTGTAATTGAATAGGAATCGGACCCATAACTTGGAGTAAAAAAGGAGACAGCTGCAAAATGAAGGCACAGATGCCAAGTGGAACAAAGACCTCAATATAAAACCAGACACACTGAGCCTGACAGAGGAGAAAGTGGGGAATAGCACTGAATGCACTGGCAACATTGAATACTTCCTGAACAGAACACCAATGACACAGGCACCAAGATCAACATTAATAGTTGAGGCTTCATAAGACTGAAAAGCTTCTGTGAGGCAAAGGACACCATTATTCAGACAAGGCAGCAGCCTACAGAATGGGATAAGATTTTTGCCAATTCCACATGAGATAGAGGACTAATCTTCAAAACATATGAAGAACTCAAGAAACTGGATATAAAAACCCCAAATAATACAATTTTTAAAATGGCATCTAAACAGAGAATTCTCAATAGAGGAATCTGAAATGACTGAGATACACTTAAAAGAAATGTCCAACACCCTTAGCCACCAGGAAACTGCAAATGAAAATGACTTTGAGGTTCCATCTTACATATGTCAGAATGACTAAGATAAATAACACAAGTAACAGCTCATGCTGGAAAGGATGTAGAGAAGGGGAACACTCAAGCAATTACTGGTGGAAGTGAAAACTTGCAAAATCACTGTGGTGCTTCCTCAGAAGTTTGGGAATTGATCTATTTCAAGATCCAGCTATACTACTCTTAAGCATTTACCTAGAAAATGCTCTATCTTTTCAAAAAATCACTTGCTTAAATATGTTCATAGCAGCTTTATTCATGATAGCCAGAAACTGGAAACAACCTAGATGTTCCTCAACAGAAGAATAGATGAAGAAAGTGTGGTACATTTACATAATGGAGTATTACTCAGCAGTCAAAAAATGACATCTTAAAATTTTCAGGCAACTGGATGGAACTAGAAAAAAAAATTATCCTGAGCAAGGTAATCCAGACCCAGAAAGAATTGACTATATGTGGAGATTGAGCAAATGATAACAAAGCTACAATCTGTAGACCCAGAGAGGCTGGGTATAGAGGAAGAGTCTAAAGTAGACACATGAGACTTGCTCAAGAGGTCAGGACAGGTGGGTCTGAGTGCATCTGAGTCTAGAACCTCTGAGGGAGTAGACCAGAGCCAGAGATATTTGCGGGACCAAGCCCAAGCCAGAGACCTCTGCAGGAGTGGAACCAGACCAGGGACATTTACAGAAACAGGACTGAGCCAGAGACCTAGGCCAGAGCAGGCCTGAGACAGCAAACTCCACAGGAGCAGAGCAAACCCTGGGAGCACCGAGCGACCTCCAGGAATATGGAGTGACCAAAGGGGTGACTGGAACTGCGGCCCTGATTGCACCACAAGGAGCAACCACCTAAGCCTTGGATCCACTGGCACCTGGAATATTGATCACCAGAGTCACAGAAACCCCAACTACACCAATCAGAGGGAAAGATGGGTAGATAAGGTAAGAATACATGCAACACCAACAAAAGCAACACAACACCAGTAAAAACTAGTGATCCTACAACAGCAAGACTTGAACAACTGAATATAGATGAAGCAGAAGAAAATGACCTAAAAATTAACTTTAGGAGAATGTTTGAGGCCCTTAAAGAGGAAATGAAAAATTCTCTCAAAGAAATGGAGAAAAGGGCAAACAAAAAATTGGGAGAAATTAACAAATCCCTTAAAGAAAACCAAGAAAAGGCATTCAAACATATAAAAGAAACTACAAGACTTGAAAACTGAAATAGAGACCACGAAAAAAAACACAAGCTGAGGGAATTATAGAAACATAAATCATGAGAAAACCACCAGGAACCACAAGCACAAGCATAAACAGCAGAATACAAGAGATGGGAGAGAGAATCTCAACTGCTGAAGATACAATAGAGGAAATAGACTCATCAGTCAAACAAAACATTAAATCTAACAAAAGCTTAACCAACATATCCAGGAAATATGGGACACCATGAAAAGACCAAACCTAAGAATAATAGGTATTGAAGAAGAAGTTGTTCAACTGAAAAGCATAGAAAATATATTTAACAAAATCATAGAAGAAAACTTTCCCAACCTAAAGAAAGATATGCCTATGAAGATACAAGAAGCTTACAGAACACCAAAGAACCTGGTCCAAAAAAAAGTACCCTCACCACATAATAATCAAAACAATAAAAATACAGAATAAAGAAAAAAATATCAAGAGCTGCAAAGGAAAAAGGCCAAGTAACATATAAAGGCAGACCTGTCAGAATTACACCTGACTTCTCAATGGAAACAATAAAAGCCAGAAGGTCCTGGTCAAGCATTATGCAGACATTAAGAGACCACGGATGCCAGCCCAGACTACTATACCCAGCAAAACTTTCAATCATGTCCATAGAAGGACAAAACAAGATATTCCATGACAAAACCAGATTAAACCAATACCTAGCCCTAAACCCAACCCTACTCAAAGTACAAAAGGAAAACTCCAACCCAAGGAAGTTGGCTACATCAACAAAAACACAGACAATTGATGATCTCACAGCAGCAAATCCCAAAGAAGGGAAAAACACACAAAATAACATCACCAACAATGAAAGCTAAATTAACAGGAGATAGCAGTCACTGGTCATTAATATCCCTTAATATAAATGGACTCAACTCACCCATAAAAAGGCACAGGCTAACAGATTGGATATGAAAACAGAATCCATCCTTCAGCTGCATACAAGAAATACATCTCAACCTCAAAGACAGACATCACCTCAGATTAAAGGGTTGGGGAAAAATATTCCAATCAAATGGACCTAAGAAACAAGCTGGTGTAGCTATCCTAATATCTAACAAAATAGACTTCAAACTAAAATCAATCAAAAGAGACAAAAAAGGACATTTCATATTAGTCACAGGAAAAATCTATCAAGAGGAAATCTCAATACTGAACATCTATGCCCCAAATACAAAGGCACCCTCATATGTAAAAGAAACACTTCTAAAGCTTAAATTACACATTAAATACCATACACTAATAGTGGGAGCCTTCAACACTCCACTCTCACCACTGGACAGGTCTGTCAGACAAAAAGTAACAGAAAAGTAAGGGAACTAACAGATGTTATGACTCTAATAGACTTAACAGACATCTATAGAACATTCCATTCAAACATAAAAGAATATACCTTCTTCTCAGCACCTCATGGAACCTTTCCAAAAACTGACCACATACTAGGTAACAAAATAAACCTCAACAAATATAAAAAAAAATGGAATAACCCCATGTATCTTATCAGATCACCATGGTGTAAAATTAGAATTCAACAGCAACACTAATTCCAGAAAGCCCACAAAACATGGAAATTAAAGAATGCTCACCTGAATCATCAATGGGTCAAGGAAGACATAAAGGGAGAAATTAAAGAGTTCTTAAAATTCAATGAAAATGGCCACACAACATACCTAAATTTATGGGACACAATGAAAACAATGTTAAGAGGAAAGTTCATAGCACTAAAGGCCTACATAAAGAAGCTGGAAAAATCCCACACTAGTGAATTAACAGAGCATTGGAAAACTTTAGAACAAAAAGAAGCAAACTCACCCAAGAGAACTAGATGGCAGGAAATAATCAAATTGAGAGCTGAAATCAACAAAATAGAAACAAAGAAAACAATACAAACAATCAATGAGAAAAAGAGTTGGTTCTTCGAGAAACTCAACAAAATAGACAACCCTTTATCAAAACTAACAAAAAGGCAGAGAGAGAATATCCAAAGTAACAAAATCAGAAATGAAAAGGACATAATAACAGATGTGGAGGAAATCCAGAGAATCATTAGGTCATATTTCCAAAACCTGTACTCCACAAAATTAGAAAACTTAAAGTAAATGGACAACTTTCTGGATAAATATCACTTACCAAAATTAAATCAAGACCAGATAAGCAAATTAAGTAGACCTATAACTGCTAAAGTAATAGAAACAGTCATCAAAAGTCTCCCAACCATAAAAAGCCCAGGACCAGATAGTTTCAGTTCAGAATTCTACAAGATTTTCAAAGAAGAATTAATATCAATACTCCTCAAATTGTTCTACACAGTAGAAACAGAAGGAACATTGTCAAACTCTTCTTATGAGGCTACAATTACCTTGATACCTAAACCACATAAAGACATTACTAAGAAAGAGAATTACAGACCAATATTGCAGACTCATGAACATTGATGCAAAAATACTCAAAATACTGGCAAATAGAATCCAAGAACACATTCGAACCATCATCCACCATGATCAGGTCAGCTTCATCCCAGAGATTCAGGAATGGTTCAACATACGAAAATCTGTCAGCGTAATCCACCATGTAAATAAATTGAAAAATAAAAACCACATGATAATCTCATTAAATGCTGAAAAAGCTTTCAACAAAATACAACATCCCTTCATTATAAAGGTCTTGGAGAGAGAAGGGATACAAGGAACATACCTAAACATAATAAAGGCAATATACAGCAAGCCAACAGCCAATATCAAATTAAATGGAGAGAAACTTCCAGCGATCCCACTGAAATCAGGAACAAGACAAGGTTGTCCACTCTCTCCATATCTATTTAATATAGTTCCTGAGGTCATAACTAGAGCAACAAGACAACAAAAGGATATCAAGGGGATATAAATTGGAAAAGAAGAAGTCAAACTCTATTTGCTGATGATATGATAGTTTACATAAGTAACCCCAAAAATTCTACCAAGGAACTTCTACAACTCATAAACACTTTCAGGAATGTATCAGGATACAAGATTAACTCAAAAAAAAATCAGTAGCTCTCCTTTACTCAGATGATAAAAGGGCTGGAGAAGAAATCAGAGAATCAACACCCTTCACAATAGCCACAAATAGCATAAAATATGTCGGAGGAACTCCAACCAAACAAGTGGAAGACTTGTATGACGAGAACTTTAAATCTTTGAAGAAAGAAATTGAAGAAGACATCAGAAAGTGGAAAGGTCTCCCATGCTCTTGGTAGGTAGAATTAACATAGTAAAAATAGCAATCTTACCAAAAGCAATCTATAGATTCAATTCAATGCCCATCAAAATCCCAGCAAAATTCTTCAAAGACCTTGAAAAAACAATATTCAACCTCATATGGAAAAGCAAAAAACCCAGGATAGCCAAAACAATCGTGTACAATATAAGAACTTCTGGAGACATCACAATCCCTGACTTCAAACTCTACTACAGAGCTACAATACTGAAAACATCCTGGTATTGGCATAAGAACAGACAGGAGGACCAATAGAACCAAATAGAAGACCCAGATATCAATTCACACATCTTTGAACACCTGATTTTCTACAAAGAAGCAAAAAATATAAAATGGAAAGCATATTTAACAAAAGGTGCTGGCATAACTGGATATCAACATGTAGAAGAATGAAAATAGATCCATATCTATCACCATGTACAAAACTCAGGTTCAAATGGATCAAAGACCTCAACATAAAGCCAGCTACACTGAACCTCATAGAAGAAAAAGTGGGAAGTACTCTTGAACACATTGGCACAGGAGACCACTTCCTAACTATAACCCCAGTAGCACAGACACTGAGAGATACAATTAATAAATGGGACCTCCTGAAACTGTAAAGCTTCTGCAAAGCAAAGGACATGGTCAACAAGACAAAATGACAGCCTACAGAATGGGAAAAGATCTTCACCAACCCCACATCAGACAGAGGGCTGATCTCCAAAATATACAAAGAACTCAAGAAATCGGTCATCAAAACAATAAATAATCCAATAAGAAAAGCAGAGTACAGACATAAACAGAGAACTCTCAATAGATGAATCTAAAATGGCTGAAAGACACTTAAGGAAATGCTCAACATCCTTAACCACCAGAGAAATGCAAATCAAAACAACTCTGAGATTCCATCTTACACGTGAAAGAATGGCCAAGATCAAAAACACTGATGACAATTTATACTGGAGAGGTTGTAGGGTAAGGGGAACACTTCTGCATTGCTGGTGGGAGTGCAAACTGGTACAGCCCCTTTGAATATCAGTATGGCGATTTCTTAGAAAATTAGGAAACAACCTTCCTCAAGACCAAGTAAGACCACTTTTGGGTATATACCCAAAGAATGCTCAATTGTACCACAAGGACATGTGCTCAACTATGCTTAAAGCAGCATTGTTTGTCATAGCCAGAACCTGGAAACAACCTAAATGCCCCTCGACTGAAGAATAGATAAGGAAAATGTGGTACATTTATACAATGGAGAAACACAGCAGAAAAAATAATGACATCTTAAAATTTGCAGGCAAATGGATGATCTAGAAAACATCATACTGAGTGAGGTAACCCAGACCCAGAAAGACAAATATATGTACTCACTCATATGTGGTTTTTAGACATAAAGCACAGGAAACCAGCCTACAAATCACAATCCCAGAGAACCTAGACACAATGAGAACCCTCAGAGAGACATAAGTGGATCTAATCTACATGGGAAGTGGAAAAAGACAAGATCTCCTGAGTAAATTGGGAGGATGGAGACCTTGGGGGAGGGGAGAGGCAGGGAGGGCAGCAGAGAAAAATGTAGAGCTCAATAAAATCAATTAAAAAAAGAAGTTAAAAAAAAGAAAGGACATTTGCTGAGGAGTGGATAGCATGCGTTGTTCACTTGGGGCTCTGCTTCCCTAGCTGTGGATGGGATGTGGGCAGCTGCTTGGTGTGCCTGCTGTCTTGACTTCCCCGCCATGGTAGACTGCACCTTTGAACTATGAGCTGAAATAAACCATTTCCCCCTTAAAAAAAAATAAAGTAAATACATGAATATCCCTGGGAGGGATAAAGAAAATAGATTTTATAGGTGGACCTAGGGTAGGTGGACAGGAATGGGAGGTTCAGGTGTTGGGGCGAGATAGAGGAGAGGGAGAAAATTTGGGGGGAGACAGCTGGAACTGAGGAGCACTTGAGGTATGATATGGAAACCTAGTGCAGTGGCAACTTCCTAAATATATGACGGTGATCCTAATGAAGTCTCCTAATAATGGGGGATACTGAGTCTCAACTGGCCATCTCTTGTCACCAAAAGAGGCTTCCAATACTGGGTCTGAGTTGCATTCAATTGAGTTGTTGGCCAAGGAAAATCCCCCAACAATCCAGGCTGTTGCTAAGTCAATGTGTTGTTCTCTGCAAACTGACAGTGGAGTCCATTGCTGAGGACAACATCCACACAAGTCATTGAACATAGAGAAGCTGAGCTGGTGTCTACGTGGAGCCTTCACCCCTATGGTCCACTGTCTTTGATATGGGAAGGCACTCTGCAGGCAATCAAAAAAGAAACTTAAACACTGACCCAATCACAAAACTTTTGACCTACAAACTGCTCTGCCAACATAATATGCTAGGGCTATGATGGCAAAAACTTGTGGGAGTAACCAACATTATCTGGCTTGATTTAGGGTCCACTCCATGAGATGCAACTCATACCCAGCCCTGCTTGGATTACCAAGAACCAGAGCCTAGATAGCCCAGAGACCTAGGGTAAATCCAAATACTATTAGTCTCTAAAAAAATCAATAAATTGACTCCTAATGATATTCTGCTATACTCATAGATCAGTGTCTTATTCAGCCATCATCAGAGAAGCTTCCTCTTGCAGCACTTGGGAACAAGACCAGAGACCCACAACCAGATAGTACCTGAAGGGAGAGTCTAAATGAGAAGTCTCCATCAAATCCCTCCCCTCTGAGCTCAGGGGACCCCACAGAAAAGGAGGCAGAAATAGGGTAATAGCCAGAGGGGCTGGAGGACACCAGAAGGCCCTCTGAATCAACCAAACAAGACACATAGGAACTCATACAGATGAGGCAGCAAAGCACAGGGCTTTCGTGAGTCTACAGGTCCTCTGTTGCTTATTTATTATAGCTTTTATGGGACTTCTGCTTGTGAGAACGAGTGGGTCTCTGATCCTTGCGCCTGCTTTTGGGATTCTTCTCCTGTTGGTTCGTCTTGTCCAACTTGGATATGAAGAATTTTGCTTTATCTTATTATATCTTATTTTGTCATATTTGGTTGCTATCTCTTAGAAACTTGTTCTTTTCTAATGAGAGACAGAAAGGGAGTGGAGGAGGGCTGGAGAGGAGGGCTGGGTAGGAATTGGTAGGGGAAGAGGGAAGGTCAACTATAATAAGAATATATTGTATGAGAAAAAAAAATCTATTTTCAATAAAAGGGAAAAATGAAAAAAGAGTGCAAGAATCTTGAGTGCATAGTGTGTAGAATTTTCACTAATGCATAGGTCAGCCCTTGCTAGGGAATTTCTGCACATGCCTATGTAGTCATAGATCAGCCTGTGGTAAGAGAATTTGTTTGCTATATTGCAGCTAATACCTTAGTTTTCAGAGGTGACCACTTTGATTTCCAACACTTCACACTGATTTATTTGATGCTTGGATAAAGAGTCCCTCAAATGCCTATTTGAAGGCTTGGTTGCTAGCCTGTGCTACTGGTAGAAGGTGGTGAGACTTTAGGAGGTGGGGACTACTGGAAGGAAGTCAGATCACTTGGGGGTTGTCTTGGAAGGAGATGTTGGAACCCCAGCTCCAATATCATACATATCTATCTTTCTCTCTTTGCTTCTGGTCACTATGGGATGAACAGACCTCAGTCACTACAGTATTCTCATGATGCATAGTGCCACCACAGGCTAAATCTCGGGGTCAAACAGCTGTGGGCTTAAGTCTCTGAAATGTTAAGAATTAAGAAGAACAGATTCTTTCTTCTTATTAGTTGTGTTTGTTTCTGACTTATTATGACAGTAATGCAAAGATGAGTAAACTACCTGCAAATCTCATATAAATGAAATCACACACACGCACACATGCATGCACACACACATGCTCACACACATGCACACTCACACATGCACACACACGCACACATGCACATACACACCCACTTTATAGCCATAAAATTCATCCACATTCTTTGGTATAATGGCAGCTCACTCTCTTTTAAAATGGTACTGGGTGTTTTGTTGTATAAAGAGACCATAGTTTGTTTATCCATTTTATTGCCGGTATTTTCCAATGCTTTGCCTTTAATTAATACATCTGCTACAAACATTTTGGCACACATCTTTTGGTTAACGTCTACAGCAATTTCTCTTTCGTGTTTGCTGAGAGGGAGAAAGGCTGTGTAATATTATTTCCTCACAGTGGTTACACAACTAAATTGCTGGGAGCAGCCCAAGAGGCTGACTCCTGCTCCCCAACGTCACCTGCTTTCCCTGCTGCTCATCTTCTGTTGTGGTCGTTACGGGTAACGATAGGTGTGCTGGTGTTGATGTTCATGGACCTAACGAGTAGGAAAAGTGAGAAGAATGTGTAAGCTAGGAAGTCAATCCTCTTGCAGGCTACCCTACCTGAGCTCTGTCCTTTCATGGGGTAGGAGCTCTCTACACATTCTAAATGTGAGAGTGCTGTCAGAGACCGTGCTGCGACACGCCTTTTCACTTTTTAGTTTTAATAACCATTCATTCATTCATTTACTCTATCATTCATTCATTTAGGGCTCTACAAGTGCCACAGCACATGTGTGGAGATCAAAGGACCACCTGGATGAAGCAGTTCTCTCCTTCTGCCATGTGGGTCCTGGGGACTGAACTCAGGTTACCAATTTTGTCAGCAAGCACCTTTATATGCTAGGCCATCTTGTTGGCCCCTTTTCACTTTCTTAATGGCACCCACTGGTTAAGAAACGTTCTGAATTTTGAATAAATTTAATATGCCACTTTTGTTCTATAATTAGTGATTTTGTTACACTGTTTAGACCTTTTCATATAGAAACATATAAATATATTACTCCTAGGAGTTCTTCTAGAATACATTCGTCTTAAAGTCTTATTTTTTACTTTTGTATTTATAATCTATGCTTAATTAATTTTGGTTTCTAGTGTGAGATAAGGGGCAAGGTTCATTTGTCTCCTGAAATATACATTTAATTAATCCAGAAACATTTATTGAAATTTCTAATGTGTTCTCCCTAAATTAAAATGACATAAATCAAATGAACATCCATGTAAGGATCTTTTTCTTCATCCCACTTTGTTTTAGTACTGTTGCTCTGTAATTCAAGTCAGAACTAAACTGTTTTAGCCACAGCTCTTCATAAAATTACCCGCATCTGACACTTCACTTCAAGGCAAGTCCAAGGTCCTCTCCCCTATATCTAGGCTGAGCAAGGTATCCCTCCAAAGAGAATGTGCTCCAAGATGCCAGTTCAAGCACTAGGGATAAGTCCTGCGTCCACTACCAGTGGCCCCACAGAGTGCCCCAGTCTCACACTACCCCGCACATTCAATGGGCTTTGTTGACTCCTCATGGGAAGCCTTACCCTTTCTGAGGAGTGGATGGGGTGGGGGGAAGGGTGAGGTGGGATGATGGGAGGGAGTGGGAACGGGGATAGCTATGTAAAATGAGAAAAGATTATAGTAAAAAAAATTCTTAATAAAAAAAAAGGAAAAAAATTACCTATATCATATATTGATAATTTTAGATAGTTTACATAGTCAAATTCACTGTCAAAACAGATTTATACTTTGTGCCCTTAAGTTACAGCCAGCACTTTTTAAAAAAACATATTTAATTTTACTTGAAAATATTTACTTTAATTTTAGCCATGATTAAGTGTGTCTGTGTGAGTTTATGCCAGGGCCCAGAAGTATCAGGTCCCTTAGAGCTGGAGTTGCAGGTGGTTGTGAACCACATGATGTGGGTGCTGAAAACTGAACTTGGGTGCTCTGGAAGAGCAATATGTGCTCTTGACTGCTGAGTTAGCTCTTCAGCCCTTTGCTTTACTTGTAAGCAATGCTACATGTAAATATAATTGTGAAAGCTGCAAGAGAAAAATGCAAGTTACACGTAAAGGGAAATGTGTTAGAATAACAGTTGGTTTCTCAATGGAAACTTTGAAAGCCAGAAGAGCTTGGAGCAAAGCATTCCAAATCCAGAAAGACCATGGCAGTCAATGTAAAAAATATATCCAGAAAACTAACTGCCATAATTGAAGGTGAAAGAAAAAATTTTCACTACATAAGAAGCCTAAAATTATTATATCCAACAAATCAAACCTAAGAAGTAAGCAATAGCTAGGATTAAAGAGAAGAATGAGCACAGCAGAGAGACTGTGGAAAGAAACAGGAAACCATAATGACAATATAAACAAACACCACCACCAGAATCAACAAAAAATGCCCACAACTGATACATAAATTTCAATAATAATTTATATTTCAGTAACTTGGAATGTAAATGGCCTAAGTTCTCCAGTCAAAAGACAGACTGACTGGATGGGGCAAAAAACAAAATCCATCTATCTACTGCCTACAAGAAGGGCATCTCAGTTTTAAAGATAAGCACTGCCTCAGAGTAAAAGGAGGAACAAAAGTACTCTGATCAAACAGGATCCAGAAGCAAGCAGGCATTGCTATCCTAGTATCTGAAAAAATTAGACATCAAGCTAAAGCCAATCAGAAGAGATAAAAGAGGTGTACTTCAACACATATGCATTGAACTCAGGGGTGCCTAGTTCCGTAAAAACTCTAGTGCTGGAATTAAAGATTAACAACAATTCATCAATAACAGGTGATTTCAGAGGTGTCCGTCTCCTGACTGGAGAAATGGAGCTGGAACAGAGAGAGGGGTGAGTGAGCGAGTCGTGAACAGGTTCCATGGGGGCAAAGGATAGCTCAGAGATTCCAGCAGGAGCGCAGGTTCCTCGTCAGGGTACTGGACGCCTATAGGGATGACTACCAGGCTAGCTCACCATTGTGTTGGAGAATGACAATCAAAGCACAGATGTCCCCATCCCAGACAACATAGACATTGAGCATCTAGAGAAAGAGGGGCTTTACCCATCCCAAAGGACACCTGTACCCCTAGACTCCAGCAGCCCAGCTCCTGGCAAGGGGACCAGTGAGCGGAGGGGCAGTGGGCTCCATGGGGGGGGTGCTTCGTTGACCCCAGTGTAGGTGGGAGTGAGGGCTGGGGCCAAGGCATGATTAAAGTTGAGGAAGACTTTGGCTTTGAAGCAGATGAAGCCTTGAGTTCAAGTTGGACTTCTCGAAGGCTGGACAAAATGCTACCCTACCTTACCCCAGCCAGTCCACCCTTTGATTAATCCTTTTCCATCAATAAATAGACTCCCATGTTTATATATATATATATATATATATATATACATACATACATACATATATATATATATATATATATATATATCAGGTGATTTTGATACCCAGCTCTCTCTAAAAGACAGGTCATCCGGACCAAAAACCAGACAAACAAAAAACAAAAACAAAACAAAACAGAGAAACATCAGAATTAACCACACCATACATACATCAAATGGATTTAACAGATACCTACAGAATGCTCCATCCAAACATCAAAAACTATACATTTTTTTGTACTCAGTAGCTCATGGAAGCTTTTCTAAAATAGACCACATCCTGGGACACAAAAGAAATCACACTGTGTATCCATCTGACCACAATGCAATAAAACTTAAGCTAGAACTCTGAGTAAACTTCATTTATTTATCTTAACATAATAAAAGACAAATACATTTCAATTTTATATTAAAAATATTTTCCCCAGATCCGGTTCCCTAAAGTCGTACATGATGAAAACAAAGCTTTCTAAAAAGCCCACATCTAAAAGCGTCGTTACAAAGAGACGGCCTTAGCCTTGAGAAACCATGGAACAAATTATGACTTGTTACAAAATCAAATTGGAAGCATAAACATTCAGTAAATACATGAAATGTGCCAGGCTTTGCCTGGAGCCTTACAGGGTGAACAAAAATGTTACCAGCTTCTTAAGATCTTGGGGATAAAATAAACTAAAGAACTAAAAGTTGGGCTGGTGGGATGGCGCAGTGGGTGAGGTGCCTGTCCCCAAGTCTGATGACCTAAGTTCAATACCTGGATCCCAATACCATGGAAGAAGGGAACCAACCCCAGTAAGCTGGGTATACCTATGAGGGATATTTCATAATTAAATTATTTCAAGTGGGAAGACCCATCTTTAACCCTGCCCTTTTAAGATGGGAAGATCCACCTTAAATCTGAGTCACACCTTCCCTTGGCAGCTATATAAAGGACGTGGTAGAAGGGGCCTCTTACTCACACTTTGCCACCTTGCCTTCACTCCCACTGGCTAGTTCATCTCTACATGGAATTCAAGCCTACTTTTTTGGGGATTCCAGTGTTTACTGATGGCCTGCTGGGGCATCCAGCCTATTGGACTAAACAACTACTGGATTCTTGAACTTTTCATTGGTAGAGAGCCATTGTTGTACTGGCTATAGCTGGACCACAGCCTGCAAGCCACATATATTCACCCTATCATTTTTCTCTCTCTAGAGAACCCTGACTAACACACACACACATACATTAAGTAAGTGTAACGATATAAAAAATAGCCCGAACGTTTTTAAGATGCCGTACGATGTAAAAAATACTTTAGAGGCCATTATGGATAAGTCCTGCTAAAATTCTTCAGGAAGCAGAGCAACTGCTGACTGCAAGAACTCAAGCTAAAAAATGGGGCTTTGAAAGTGGCAGGAGAAAGAGACCTGGAAAGGAAAGCTGAATTGAAATTGTAGTCATTGAAACTTGGTTTTGTAAGACAACTTTTAATTCTCACCTTCAGCGGAGAAATGAGAGTCAGAGCAGCATGCAAGGAGGTGGACCCTTCATCGAGCGCAGACAGGACAGAGAAAGGCCAGACTCGGAGGGTGAAGGGTCACTGCCAGCAAGAACAAATAATAGATAAAACAACAAAGATAACAAAACTTAAAAGGGGAAATGGCTGGTCGCTATAATTTTTCCGATGGCTTAACAACCATATAGAATCCAAAAGGGAGCCAGACTCTATTATAAGGGTAGAGGGGGAGAATGGCAAGGAGTGGTGTTGGGGCAATTGGTATAAGACGTGAGCAGTAAGCCGCACCTCATGTCAGATTGACAGGAGAAGTCTTTGCCTAGAATAATCACAGGGATATGGAATATTCAGTTTACAGGCCCATGGGGACCTCCAAAATGCCAAAGAACAGCTCTCCAGGGCTTAGACATAAACATTCCAGCAACTCTTGACCTTAGTTCTACTGCATTTCAATTCAAAAGGATTCTAACATGTTGCTTAGGCTCCCGAGAAAGCCCCTTTCCCCTCTGAAAAAATGCAAAACCAATGGAAATTGTCACATCAGGGGACAGAATTCTAGGTTTTTATTTTTTTGTTCCTCCAGTCAATGTTTTGCTCTGAGAGGAAGTTTTGTGCTGTCAATGCCTGTGAATAATCAAGGGGGACTCTTTTAAATGCCCATGCCTGTCCTCAGCCCCAGATTTCTGCTTGAGAAGACTTGTGTGGAGCACAGGGACACGCATCATGACAGGTGTTTCTGCTGACCGCTGCCATCCTAAACCGGGCACGACAGCAGGTACCTCAAGGCTTCCTGCAAAGTCTAAGACATCACTGTCACCTGGAAGCCGGCTGTGTGGCCGATTCTTTCCTGATTAATGGCTCTTTTAAATTCTGCACCCAGGAAGGGTCAGGAAGAAAACCTAAAGCCAAGAAGCTTGGGGCTTCTATTGACTCTCTGAATTTGTCAGTGCTTACATGCTTGTTCTAAGAGACGGCTTTGCAGGCATTTTCTAATTTAAATGTCAGCGTCAAATCATTGCTGCCATTTATGGTGTCGAGGATTGAGGCTCGGAAAGACTCAATGAGCTGCCTAAGGAGCAAGCCAGGAAGCCAGGTTCCACACCCAGCAGTGTTGGCATCAACCTTCTGTGACTAGCCGTGACACTCTGTTTACTGCCCTGAGTCTGGAGCTTGCCTTGCGATCGCACTTGAGTGGTCATGGCTGCCCCATGGCTCTCACAGCGGGGTAGTAAGGCAGTTGCCCGCTTCTTTTTCTCATAATTTGACAAGTAGAATAACAGGTGTTGAACAACTGTCATTTGGGTCCCTGTCCCCCAGGATATAACTTCCCTCATTGACAGGCATGGCTGCACTTCCCACAGGCTTCGGCAAGACTCCAGCTCCTGCGGGGGTTTCACTGGCAGCCACATTGCTGATTTATAAGTTTTCTTTTCTCTTCTCTTCTCTTTTTCTCTTATTTTTTTCTCAGCAGGTACTTCTAAGACACTGACAGGAGTAAGGGTGACTGGGGGAGTATGAGCGAGAGGAAGGGTGACGTTGCTTGGTGCTAGGGAGGCATAGGGAACCCAGATCGCACGGTGCTTTGAAAGCCGGGGTCAGAAAACTGCCTTTGATTTTAAGGGGGCTTGGTGGTTAGATTTTTGTCCGTAAAATAGCATTTTAGTTGGGATGGAGAGAGAATAAAAGTTGAAATACAAAGCAGAGTAAGAAGTTTATGCTTCTTGAAGTGCCTAAAGTTCCCTGGAGACAGAAGAAAACAGAGGCATTAACAGATTAAACCTCTGGACCCTGCATACCATGGCGCTAGGGGCTGTGAGAAGAAATCAGATGAGGGCGGAGCCCCCGAAACAGGGCTAGTGCCCTGTACAATCAACCCTTTGCGCTCTTCATTACACAAAGAAGCCATGTAAAAATGGCGGTGCACAGGACAGCAGGTCCTCACAGACTCTGCACCTGCTGGCTCACTCACCCCGAACTTGCTGACTGCAAAACTGTAAGAAGTAAATATTTGTCACTTAAGCCACCCAGTCAATTGTGGAGGTCTTGCTGACGTCCAAACAGATTAAGAGAAGCAAACATATCTTTAGGCTGACTGAAGCAGAAACTCAGAAGAAAATTCTAGAAGTTCCCTCAAATCTTCCCCAAACTATGAACAACTTTTCAGGGATGGTAAGAAGCAGCGGGAAACATAATCAGAATGTGAGCATCTTTTGATTTTGTGTTTCTTTTTGATCTTTCTAGACTTTTCCAATACAACCCCTCCACAACGTTAGCCACGTCGACTTTGGAGTCTGTGTGACTGGCGATGTTTAAGCTGCTGCTGCTGAACTGTGTATGAGATTTTTCTAGGAGAGCTGAACAAAACCAAGTCTTTCCTTGATCGTGGATAAGAACCTGACTCTACCACAAAAACTACTTGAGTGACTTGAGGCTGGTGTATCAAACCCCAAGACAGAAGAGAAACCTAGCTGGGATAGACCAGCTCTGGCTTCCTTGAGATCAGCACTGAGTGCTGGGTTTCTAGAGGTCACGATGTCCCTCCTATGTTAGGACATTTCTTCAGTTGCCAATAACGGAAATGCAGCTTGAATCACTGCGTTGGATTATCAGTAGTGAAGATGAAAGTGCAGCATGGGAACCAAGGCACTGAAGACGCCTAAGCTTCTGGGAGAACTGAAATTGAGTCCCTAAAGACTCTTCCCACCCTACACTCATTTTCCAAGCTCTGTGTATCATTCTTTAACTGTATCTACACAAACAATTGCTGCTCAGTTTCTCAGAGCTCAAGACGTTAGGCAAGAAGTTAATTGTGTGATTTTCCTTGTACTAAGCCCCGAACTCCAAAAGCATGTTTTTTTTTTTTTGTTTTTTTTGTTTTTGTTTTTTTTTTTACTATTGTTGTTGGGTTTTTCTTTTGTTTTGTTTTCGGGGTTTTTTTTTTGGTTTTTTTTTTTTTTTTTTTTTTTTTTTTTTTTTTTTTTTTTTTTTTTTTTTTTTTTTTTTTTTTTTTTTTTTTTTTTTTTTTTTTTTTTTTTTTTTTTTTGGGTTTTTTTTTTTTTTTTTTTTTTTTTTTTTTTTTTTTTTTGGCTACTTCAGGTCACAGTTCGAGTATTATTCCAGAGAGCCATTTGGGTCAGAGGAAGGTAATACAGACTAACAAAGAGAACCTGTCGGTACTGTCAGTGGCTAATGCCGTGAGGTATCCACCAGAGGAAACTACTTGTGCACAGGTTCAAGTCAACAGAAAGTCTTTATTAGCAAGCTGGTGACTCTATTGAGCCTTTCTCAGGGTGAAATACAAAAAACACATCCCGGGTTGACACATTGCAGTTAGCAGGAACAGGTAAACAGAAGCAGGGGCTAAGAAGCGAGGTTCGTACACTTCGGGGCTTTCCCAGAACCATGGACTTTCGCGGCTAAGGTTCTTGTTTTGACAGTTTTGCTGTCTATGCGCTGGATTTTCAAAGACTGAGTTGTACTTCCATCATGGTGTCGGGTGTGCCCGGGGGCCTGTTACGGTGTGAACCCTCACCGTTGGGAAAGGTAGAATGACAGAAAGGGGGAGGGCAGAGAGAAAGAGACAGAGAGATTCTGCAGAGGGAAAGGCAGGGAAGGAATCACCCTTTAGTTGAAAGCTGTCTGCTTAACAGAATGCTTGGAAAGGCCATTGAGCCTTTCAACTTAAGGCCTCCAACTGGTAAAACAAAGTCTATCCATACTATAAAGGATAAGCTGCTTCATTCCAAGTCTATTGACTTAGAGGTTAATTTTACCCCTCACCCTCCCAGTACCAGACAAACATCCAGAATAATGTTCAACTACAAGTCTAGGTGTCAGGATTCATCTACACTGACATATAGATTAACCACAAGGACAGCCTCATGTGGCCCGAGAGACAGATATTTGCAGTCGTATTGAAAGAAGGAAAGACTATGAGTAGGAGATTATGGATAAAAGAAACCCCTGCTAGCAGCTGTAGCGTGGATGTTTCTCATGTGCCAGTGGGCGTCAGTGGGTGCCAGTGGGCATCAGTGGTTTGAGAGCCCAGTGACAACCTTGTGCCTAATTGGAGAAACAGCAAAGACCTGAGACAGGAGTGACAGTGTTGGAGGTCACCTTCCCCCCTCTCTGTAACACAAAGGGTCACTGACTTCTCACAGTGACTCCTGTGACTGTCCCGTGTCTGCAAAAGCAGCTCACGGGAGCAAAAGCACAAAGGCACGCCGTTGCCATCGTAGGTCATGCAATAGTGTACCAAGAGAGCTTCCGGAATGGTTGTGACAGTGTAAGAATGGACAGTTGGACACGTGCAGGCACGGAAGGCTTTACTGTGCTCTCAAGCCAAAACTGGATTGTACCTGATACCTAAGCACTTGGCTGATGGGGGAAGAGCCACTAGCCAATCACATCAAGTTGGGGTGTGGCTACTGGGACCCCAGGTAGAAAATTGGGAGAACTCAGGTACGTGCTTTCTCCATGCGGTGTCCGCCAGAGGGACTGGATCGCGACTTTGGTAGAGTGAGCTACCCTTTTTCCTTTCATTAAAAATACCCGTTTCTATTGAGCTAGCTTGGTTATTGATTTGTGCCGACTTGATAATTCATCATCACTTGGCTTTTGTTTTTGACTTGGGAAGAAAGCCTCTAAAACCTGCTTCATCCTGTGTGTTCTCTTTTGTCTTCTCCCCCGAAGTGAGGTGTTCGCCAAAACCCTTAAATATGGTGCCCACTAGAGAGTTTTAATTAGGAATCAAGGAAAATTAGAAAAAGGTGCTTTCTTCTGTAGACACGGGTCTCATGTAGCTCAAGCTGACCTCCAATTCACTAAGTCATCAGGGATGACTACTCCTTCTCCTCTTGAGAGATGAGGTTGTAGGTGTATGCTACCCCACTCAGTTTTTGTGATGCTGGGGGTTGAACCCAGGGAGTAGCACTCACTGGCAAACACTATTACTTGAGCTGCGCCTCTACCTCAATTTCTTAGTAAATATCACCAATATGTAAGTTTCTTCTCCCAAGTCTAGGATCTTGATTGTCTTTCTTTTTGTCCTGATAGTTAGCTTTTTCACCCTTGCCTGACCTTTGGTGAATCTCCACCTCCTTCCCTGCAGGCTGCCGTCTCTCCTTACAAAGAAGAGTTTCACGCCCTTCCAGCTAGGCTCCAAATTACACTCTGTGCAACTGGTTTGGAGACTGACTGTGCTAGATTCTAAGGTACAATCTGGAACAACTTTTCCTTCCCTCCCCATCATCTGCAAATGCTACGGTAGCACCCTTGCCTTCCCCTTTGGTGACAACCACAGATTCCTTACAGAGGAGTAAGAAGGCTAGGCTCCCTTAGCAACGAAACAGATCTATTGTGACTGGGAAATAAAAAAAAAAAATCACAGTGTGAGTGGAGAAGCTTGGATTTGAAGGCTATTGAAAGTCACACAAGAATAAGCACTGAGTGGGTTCGACAACTGACATTGCTCCTTCGGCACAGTGCGCTGATTCGTGACTTAGCCGAGATGTCTGAGAAACTAGGCACCAGCTGTACAGCTTGAGTTTCCACACTTAGAGTTCAAGAAACACATGCCTTTTTTTTTTTTTTGAGTTTCACTTGTACTTAACCCGGGAGGGTAGAGATGTGCTCATGAGTTTAGGGGAAATTAATCATTTGTGTACTCTGGATGTTAGTTGGAGTTTGTTCCCTGTAACAAAATATGTAAACAAAGCAACCTAAGAGAGGAAAGATTTTATTTTGACTGTGGGTTTAATCCATCATAACAGGGAGGGCCTGGAAGAGCAGGGTTTCTCACTGCACAGAGGCCAGGGGGTAGGACAAGGATGGTGGGGAGAAGGGAAGGGGAAGGGGAGGAAGGGGAGAGGACTAGAGGGAGGGAGGGAGGGCGGAGGAGGGTGAAATAAAGAGATAGAGAGATTACAGTGTTGAACTTTCTCTTTTTGACTTCTATTTCTTTAGGACCTCCAGCCTGTGGGATGGCGCCACCATGTTCAGGGCAGATCTTGCCCACACAACTGACGCCATCTCTAGCACCCTAATGCTCACACTCAAGCATGTGCTTTCCTCACCTTCTGGGTGCTTCTCGACTGATCAAGCTAGCAGTCCAGGTCGCCCAGTCTTCGTGGATGTTCATCTCCTCCTTCTGAAACACCTCTCCCCATGGCATGGATGGGTGTCAGGGCTCTTTCTAGGGACTGACAAGTGAACACAAAGGATTGTCATGAGCCCAGATGCCTAAGGATCCCAGGGGAACCTCTCTCTGAAGTGGATTCAGGAAGTCAGGCAGGGCACGAGGAACGACAGGACTGTCTGGGTCAAGGCAGAGCAAGAAGTGTCCATGAGATGTGCCCCTCTCCGCCTTTGTACACATTCTCTCAGAAGTGCTGTGGAGTGATGGAAGGCCTTTGGGGCTCCTGTCTCAGGAGGAGGAGGGGTTTGGGGGGGCTCACACATCTATCCTGTGTAATAGCAATGGCAGCCAGTGGGACTCTGAAGGCTTTGTAAAGTACAGCCTGTTGTGTAAATGTCTGTCACCAGAAAGGCAGAAAAGGTGGGCTGTTTGGGGAAAGATGACTTTGGGGGTAGTGGGGATGAATACAATCAAAGCACGATGATGATATAAATGTATGAAAACAGCATAATGAAGCATTATTGTCTATGCTCACGCAGAAAATAAAAGAACTTCTGTCATTGGATTTAAATTTCTGAGCTGATGGTTAATAAATCTCAGAACTATTAATATAATTAAGTGTTCAGTTATGCAATTAATTGAGTGTTTATAATGATGTTAGGTCAGCACTTAGAAATTATTGAGACATATACTTCAGAAGTTTATTTTGTGTCTATATATTTGTGTCTTTCCTAAGTGGCTTCTATGCTGAGTTTATTTATACACATGGTATAATATTAGACTCATTGCTTGTGAAAAACAAAGGGACTTTAAGCTTTGCAAATAAGAAGCTGAAATTTTAAGCTTTTAAAAGACTGACTTCAAAATGAAAACACCTTTCAAAGGAGCAGGGCTGTTATTAAAACCACAGGGAAACAGAGATTTGGCAATGTAAGATGGACTCAATCCACCGGGTCTGCTTCAGAAACATAAGAGAAGGGACCATGGGCTGGGGCAGGAGGGTGGCTTTTGGAAATAGAGTCAAAGGGCAGAACCTCCGAGGAGAAGCGGTCCTGACAGCGCCGGGACCAGGTCAGTGTTCTCTGTGCTGGACATCTGATCTGCAGAATTATAAACAAGATGGACTTGAGGAGTAATACATTTTGTCACAATGGCATTCGCGGTTTAACACCGCCGAGAGGAGCTCTATTTGTGGAGACACAGGTGGCTATTGAGAGAGCGGCATGGTTTCACAGAGCTGATCATGACAGGCTTTGGAATAGGTCTTGGTGCTGAACAGAAACAAAAGGCGCTCCGGAAGGCCTAGAATGGGATATAGGAAGTCTGCAGTTTCATTATTGATTTTTACTCTACCAAGGATGTGCAGAATCGAAAGTGCCAGTTTTTCAAGGAACAAAGGCTTGTGAGATGCTAGAATGCAAAGGGAGGGGCTGGGGGAGGAGAGACCAAACAAATACACACTTGGCCAGAGAAGAACTTGGATTTTTATCCTAAAGACCACAGATATTCTGGAAGGCTTTAGCATTTTATAACCCTATTTTATAAAAATATTTCTCACAATTCACACCAGTATAGATCCTTTGGGATCCTTTCTCCTTCCTTCCTTCGTCCCTCCATCCCTCCATCCTCCTCCCTCCCTCTCCCTCCCTTTTCTTTGCCTCTTTTTAGTCTGAAGACAAACAGCACACATCCCTGGTAAGTCCTCCCAGCAGACATTACTGATTTCCCTGCCATCTCTTGCTCTTTCTTCCTTTTCTTTCCAAACTTCCACCTGCCCTCATATGTGATAAAGACCCATTTTTTTTCCACCATCAAGGGTAAGGCTCTATTCTCTCTCAAGCTCCCCAGAATGAACCACATTTCTTTTTGAGACACTACTGTCTTTCTTTTAAATTCCTTGGTTACATTGCTTTGTGGACATCATTGCTCCCTCTTTCTTTCTTTAGACTGCGATCGGACTTTCTCAGACGATAGCTTAAGTAGATTAACGTTATGCCTGCCTAACGACTGGCAGTAACTGAAAAGAATGACCGAGACTGCCAAGGGAGCTTTCTGAAACTGGTGTTTTCTGAGGTTGGTATCTTCTGACACATGTGGTTCATCATATGAACTATCACATGCAGTCCGTCTTCCCGGTGCAATGCGGTACTGTGAGCACAGAGTGGGATAATCATTATGCCCAGATCACAGATAACGTGAGACATATGAGCCTTATCGCAGCCTTTCCTAAATTCTGCTCTGGCAGGGCTGAGAAGGCAGTAGTGATCCATGGGAAAGGTCAGATGGAGGAGGTGGGGGTGAGTCAGCTCACACACACACATATGCCCCTCAATATACAGGAACACGCATGTGTCCACATATCCTCACCCCAGCTTCTTAAAAAAATTACGTGAAGAGTTTCAAGATGACAACTGCAGAACGTCCGGTCCCTGGTGCCAGGGCTGTGTCCCTGACTAATAATAGCGCTTGTTGCTCTGGCAGAGGCCCCTCCTACTTGTCAGCTCAGAACTACCAGCGACTCCGCCCCCGGGGAATGTGATGCCCTCCTCTGACACTGCACATACATGCTCACACAGATTGACACCAGCATGTCCTTGCTCACACATGTGCACATAGATGTAAAATGCTTATTTCGTAAAGAGGCTTTAAACCACTGCTGTATACAGCTCTTGTATATAGCGTGCTCTGTGATATACAGCCTTGTACACAGCTTGCGCCGTGAGACTCTCCCAATGGTGTGTCTACGCAGCTGGCCCTGATTGCAAATGTCCCACAGAAAGAATAAAACAAATGCACATTGATATGTTCCAAGAATGAAAATGCTGTTTTCTTTTATCTGGGCTGAGTTAAATTTTGTCCCCACAATTCCCCACCCTTCCTTTATTTTTAGCATCAAAGGCACTATTGAATTCTCCAAAGACTCTTTCCCAACAAACTGGTTTTAGTGTTTATTTTCCATGCAAAAGTAGGGCCTCGCAGTGTTTTACAAGTCTGGGTCTGATAAATGAGGCTATTGTATCATGACATTTCCCCTTAGGAAAATATATTTCAGAGTCTCAAAGAGGTAGACATGATTTTCTTGGGGTGTGTGCTAGGGAAGGGGGCTAGTTCATGATTTCTGACAAACCCTGAAATCCAAAGTCAAATAGTCATGCTGAAAATAATACTCTGATCATGAAGTCTCACTTCTAGACTCTGATATTTTTCTTGACTTTCAGGAAAACCAGCATCTGGAAGTGATACCTTCCATGACACGGCTGTTGCACTGTTTCCTGACTCCAGAGTAAATCATCAGGAGTCCAGTACCACGGAGGATCCAGTCTGACTCATCTCCTGACTCCCGGCCCCATGTTCCTGCTGTAAATTCAACATCTAACACATAGAAACCTCAGGCAGGGGAGGTAAAGTTGGTAAGAATGGAGCCTTCCTTAACAACACTCAGCCTCCATTTGTTTCCTTGATTCTTCGCACCTTTTGACTCGGTGGATACAACTGGATTGGACACACTGTAGCACCTTACACAACACAGGAGGCAAAGAGGACTGTGGGGAGGGAATGAGTTCTTGAGGTCAAACAAGACAGATGTGGAGCACACTCAGCGGGATAGCAGTGTTCTGTGCACGTAGTCAGGTTTAAAAGCCACACTCCGATTCTCCCGACCTTCATTTGCTTAAACCTCTCATAGAACACCTTGTTGGGAAGTCAGGGTGACTGGAACACAAAGAGGGTTTCCAAAGGTTGGCGGGTATGCTTAGATTCAACAGCAAACTGGGGAAGGTTTCTATCGCCTGAAAAGAGATGATTGTTACAAATATTGGTAGCTTGAAATTGACCATGGAAATTGGTATATGCTATAAATTAAATATCTTTTATACTCTCTCTCACCTATTGCCTACTTTTAAGCATATACTACTCTGTATATGTACTCCAGGCCTCTCTTGATTTCAAGTCACTTCTTTTCTGATGCTTGTGGAACACTTTCTCTACTTATTGTTGTTCTTCATATACTTGCCTGGAGACCTGACCACAGGGAGCACATGTTCCACAAATGTCTCTGGTGTCAAGGGGTGTGCGCATTCATACACACACACACACACACACACACACACACAAATAAAAACACATTTTTAGGCTTCTACAAAAACTAAGAAAACAACTGTCATCATCAACAGCATTTCCCCACTCCTTTAGCTGTTTAGAAAGCAAGCAGTGAGCTCCTATCACGCAATTGTAATAGGGCCTGGGGATTTGCGAAATAGTAGGGCATGCTCTTTTGCTTCAAGAATCTCACAGGTCACGGAAATAATGCCTTTTTCTTTATCTCCCCATTCCGTTTCCATGTAATTTTTAAAAATGTATACATTCATTGTTTGCAAAGTCATAATATAATTCCAAAACACAGCCATTTACATATAGAAACCATTTTGTAAGGCCACGTCTCAATTGTTAACACTTTACTTCTGGTGGGAAAGAGGCAGATATACTATAGAGGTACATTCATGTTTTTCCCTTGTAGCATGTATAGAGTATGAATTTCCAAGTATCAATTATTTTATTATTCTTATAAGAATAAAGAAAAATAAAAATTAGGAAAAATTGGTATTGTTAACTTAAATTCAAGGGCACATGATAGGGTATGAGCCAGTAGTGAAAGGGGTGTTTTTGATTTTGTTATTTTTAAGATAAAGAATGACCTGATAACTAAAGGTTGCACTGGTGAGGTTGAGTGCGTTTATGGGTTGGGTCTTTGGCCTCTGTTCATAGAAAAAGACTCTTACTGTAACTAGCGTTTAGTTGAAAATAACTTGCAGTTCAAGCATCTTGGGAGTGGTATCCAAGACCTTCTAAGGCTGTGAAACAGACAGTTCAGAATCTTGGTCTGTCCTTTCAACTCTGTTGTCCTCTCCCTCATGTGACCTGGCCTCCACTAAGTGTCCAAGGTGGGAACTGAGTCTGCTTCTGAGTCATAGGCAAGAAACTGTGTCAAAAGAAATAGCAGGTCCCCGTAGAGCCTGACATTACTGTAAATTCAGGAACAGGGCTCCTTGTTGCTTAATAGGTGTCAGGATATACTCTGGGAGTTGTCGTTTGAGGGTGCTTTCGGATGTCCTCAGTGGTGCTGGCTTCCTGGCAACTGAACAGGGCCCTCTGAGTCATAAGGAAATCAATGTCTCCCCGTGGTGATGTTCAGGATGCTATCTCCCTACTGGGTTCAGGTGGAAACGGCTGTGTTCATGGGATGGGGTTTCAGCCACTGAATCTGAAGCAAATGATGTGGGGTAAGATAACTAAAGAGCGTGTAGCGCTCCCCCAGCAGCAGCATAAGCAGGCGACAAGGCTAAGTACTATTTCTGTATTGATTCGACTCTAGAACACACCCCGTTTTTAACCACGTGCTGTCCAGAAGGAGAGCAGCAGTACTTCATGGGACTCTGCTCTGACTTTCTTCCTTGACTATAGTCACTTCATGTCATGAGAGGCCCTTACTGTGACCATTATTGTTGTTTTCCCCCTATCATTATATATCCCTGGAAGGACAAACCAATTCTAATGACAATCACAGCATAACAACTGAGCAGCCAGAGCCAATAAACATAACCTTCACCACCCTCATGACAACTTCTATATTAATTATACCATGACACCCATGACCAGCAAGGAGCCCCCATTTCTGCCTTTCTGGTAAGTCTCATTTTCTGTTTCTAAATCAAAGTCAGGAAGGATCTACTGGTTCCATTCTTTTCTGCCTATGAGGTAACTCTACTCTGGACATTTTGTTATCCTCTTTGCTTTGGCACTTTTACTGAGATTACTCTAAAGATAACTACCTTAGTCAGTCTTGACGGGAAGTGTTTATTGAGCACTATTGAAGACCAAACACTGTGTAAAACAGTGGAAAATAATGGCTGGCAAAAAAAATTTCTCAGTTCTGTGGCCCTTGCCATGTCAGCTACCTTCTAGAGCAGTGTTGGGCGGTAAACAGAGAATCACAATGTAAATGTGGAGCCATAGCTGGGACAGGGAGGTGATGGAGGGCATGGTAAGATTACACCCACAGAGAGTCATCTAGAGAGGGTGTCAGGGAGGCTCCATGGGGGAAATGATGACTCTACTGTGCTCGATTCCCAAAGGTAGAAGAACCTGGAATTCTCGGCAAGTTGGTCTTCTTTCTTAGAAGGAAACAAAGCAATACCTCCCAAGTCAGGCTAGAACTTGAGACATGGAGAATCCTGTCAAGCATAAGCCTCTTGTTCAACAGGCTTATCTACCCACAAGTGGCACACCAGGGCTCCTCATTAAAGGATTTAAAAAAGCAAGGTTTACTAGACTAAGAAAGAAGGAAAAACAGGTACCCTGGTATGGCTGTTGAAACGCTGCTTAATGTTTATATAATATCCCTGAACTGTGGTGTCGCTTCCTGTCATGGAGAACTGTCAGCGACTTCCCTTTCTTTAAGCATTTCCCTCTGATGCCCATTCTGTAGCTTGCCCGCTAAAGCCTACTTCCAATCACTTCTCCAGGGGTTCAAGGCCATTCGGGGTTTTAAGGAGTAGCTATTTCTTTTCTCCTTAATCTTCTTTAAGCCCACGACCAGAACTGACTTGGCTATTTAATTTCAGTCCTGAAGGAATACTGATTTGTAAGTACAGTTTGTCAGATGATAAATCCTGCTTTCTGGAACCCCCAGGATAGAACTTACAGCCATGAGCATTTGGTACCATTTGGCATCTGTGGGTGTGTTAGTGGACGGAGTCTGGTTAACAAGCTCCTCTCTAGGGAACAAGGAGTGCCCCGTTGTCTGGCACTGACTCCTGAAGCTCTGTGAAGGGCCTCAATGGAGATGTGACATACATTTCTCTGCAGAATTCCCTGAGCTAAGAGACGCTGATGAGTCAGAAGCTGGACTGCCCTAGCAGGCTCCTCTTCTTCAAGGGAAATTTGTCTGCCTCACAAATCACATAAGGAAGATAAAAAGCACCTATATATTTGGGAGGAGGGACAGGGAATATGTGGGTGTGGAGCA
>PVIU01007300.1:0-93189 GCA_004026605.1 Ondatra zibethicus | reverse complement strand
CCCCAGGTCTCTCTTCATCTCCTTCTCTGCACTGTATTCTCCCTCCCCACAAGTCTCCATCATCTCCTCTGCACTATATCCTCTCCCCAGGTCTCTCTTCATCTCCTTCTCTGCACTGTATTCTCCCTCCCCACAAGTCTCCATCATCTCCTCTGCACTATATCCCTCCCCAGGTCTCTCCCTGTCCCCACCCTTTCTCACATTTTTAATATGCATGTCACCAATACCACATACGGTTCACTCAGTTGCTTATTACATCCCTGTTACCTCCCAACTAGCTGAGCTGGTCCACTTTGGCTAATCGAGAAAGTAGGGCCCAGTGGGATGCTCTGAATGAGAAAGCTGCCCTTCACACCCGTCAACAGCTGCTGGACAACTCAGAGCTGTGAGTAAGCAGGGCCAGAGCCAGACAAAACACAGGACCTCAGCAGGCAGATCACTCACTGTAACAGGCAGGTGATGTTCGGGGAATGTCTCCAGTACCGGTACAGGGAGACCTGCAGGGTCGGGTGGCTCCTGTATTCCTTCAAGACGCTGCGGGCACTGCCAAAAGAAGTTTGCCCAAGTCAGCAATGTGGCCACAGTCACTGAGGGAGAAGAGGGGACTTGGAGTGAGGCACCTACTCCTTGAACTTATTGGTCAGGAGCAGGAACTGGCTTCGAGTGAACCGCCTGACATCGAACTTGCAGAGATTCTGGAACTCACGGTAGACCTGGTGCTCGCTGACCCCAGGCCACCTCCTGACGGTGAGGATGAGTACAGGAGGGCGGATACTGGGGTAATCTGGGCCAGAAAAGTTCTAAAAAACAAAACCAAGAGAAATTCTTCATAGCTCTTACTGACATTTCATGCAACTGAAAACAATAAATAGCCTGGAAAAGGTTGTGCTTGAGGCTGGAGCAGAAAGGAGAGAAAGGAGGAAGAGATGGATCTATGTAGGTTTGGACGGAAGAAACAAGTGTCACAGGGAGGGAGCCTCCTCCTCAGCTTCCGCTTCATTGTCATCAGAACCCCACAGGCCTGAGCAAAGTCAGGGAGCAGAATGAGACATACTTACAATTTTAGGAACCCCAGCTCGGATGAGATTCACTTGGTTCACATACGGTGCCAGCACGTCGAGGTATTGAGGGAAGGTGGGCTCGTCATCCACAGGATCACTGCTGCAGGACAGAGAGAACCCGGAAGCACTTAGGCAGGCTCACGGGTTTTATATGCAGGTCCTCAGGCACAGCCAAGGTTCTCAGTAGGGAAACAGGGAAGGGAGCTGCCTCAGGCACCTCTCTCTCTCCTCCTCCTCCTCTTCCAGTCTGGGAGCTCATTCTGATGGGCTTCCCTCACACACACAAGCAGAGTTTGGACCAAGAGCTCCTGGTCTCTGCTGACCAGCACTGGCAGCAGGCGCAGAGAGTGAGGTCCCTGTTTGGAGGAAGCTCCATTTTATGCTCTCTAAAGGGACATCACCCTTGACTCCAAATGGCCATCCCTTGCCACCAGCTGCACCACAAATGCAGATCCCAGAATCAGGAGGCCCGCAGAGCTGTGAGCTTCTCTAACCTGAGAAGGATTTTCCAGTCATGAAGCTAAAAGCAACAAAGGGAGCGAGGCCTGGCCCCAGGCGCTGAACCGTGCTGTTGTAAGCACCCACTCTGTGCTGGCACACAGCTCTGCCACATCAGAGGAAAGAGGAAACCAGCCACAGTCCCTCGCATAAGCTGTAAGTCTCGCATCAATGTCATACAACATTTGTATTTATATCTGTGGCCAAAATAGACAAAGGCGGTTCCTAAATTAACAGATTATAGTCCAAAATATGTGTAGGCCAGTTCTGAAGAACAGGCCACAACTGTGATGAAACCCTTCTGTGGACACCGAGTCCTGTGGAAGTAATGTGACCCATTAACAGTTCTGTCACATAGCAAAGGTGCCCTTGGTGCTCATATATGGCAGCTCGGGGCATCAGGATGCCACCACTGGGGCAATGCATTGACATTCTGATTTGGGATTCTGCATTCCTCCATCCAGGCACCACTCTCGGTCCCTGTCCACCCAGCAGCCGTATGATCCCGTGATGTCTTTCATTTGAACATCTTATCCCCTGGCCTCACTGTCACCTCCAACAGCTGTGAGAACACCTGTAGCTGGCAAAGCCAAGGCACTGAGCCAGGAAGTTCTCCAGGAGGAATTAGGACTCCAGTCAAACCCTGCTGTGGAGTCTTCTGATGTATGCCCATCTCCCCATTGCCAAGACAGGGGCAGAACCCAGGCAGGAGGAAGGGAGGCAGGAAAGGGTTCCTTGAAGCAGGCGGCTGCTTCAGCACTGGCTAGCTCTGGGTGAGAAACCCACTACTACACATTCCTTCTTGGTGTAGGAGGTCCTGTCTTTGTGTTGCTTTCATTGGTTAATAAAGAAACTGCTTTGGGCTTGGTGATAGGGCAGAACAGGTAGGCAGGGAGATGGAACTGAATTCTGGGATGAAGAAGGCAGAGTCAGAGAGATGCCATGGATCCTCTGCCTGAGATGGATGCCAGTTAGAATTTTACCCAGTAAGCCACTGCCACATGGCGATATACACAGATTAATAGAAATGGGTTAAATTAATGTAAGAGTTATCCAATAAGAATCTAGAGCTAATGGGCCAAGCAGTGTTTTAAATAATACAGTTTCTGTGTGGTTATTTCGGGGCTAAGCTAGCTGGGCGACCAGGACAAACCAGTATCCTCCTTTCAACACCACCTCTTTGGTAGCCCTGTGACTCAGAGGTCCTGGTTGAGGCCTGAGGACTTGGTAACAGGATGGAAGGGCGGACACTCACCCATGCACCCTCTGCAGGAGCAAGTGCGCCACTTTCAGAAGAACTAGAAGAGAAAGCCAGAGATGTAAGCGGTCTCAAGGCTTGTGGAAAAGAGCAAACTCAACCCTACATGCAGCCCAGCACATGTCACCGGAGCAGAACGCCCCTCTAAGGAGCACGTTACCTGACCCGCAGAGGAAGGCATCATACGCAGCTTCATGGGGGCACTTCGTTTCCGCTGAAGTGGTTTTCCAAAAGAGAGGGGTCAGTGATTAGAATACATCATGAGAAAGAGGTCCCTCTTCCCATCCCATTCAACCTTACTAGCATCCAGTGGCAACTGTGGCACACAATGTGTGCCCTTCTGCCTATAAACATTTGTCACCCTGGTCCTTGCCATGTAGAGATGGCAGACCGCACCCCACACATTGGGAGAAAGCAGGTTCCTGTGACCTGAACATTCTCTGGCTTCATATATCTGGAAGGCAGAGTTTTGTGGAGCAAAGCAAGGCAGGTCGGGGGGAGTTGTTACCCAAGCCTCTGCAGCCTGCTGCCCGGGAGACCAGAGAACCCTTAGCTCAGCCCCAGGGCACTTGGCCAACCGTGCAATGGGCCAGAGCTCAGGAACATACCGTATTTTTTACACTGTCTTGCATGAATAATCTCTGGTCCAGAATTCTTAGTGGGATTCAAGTTACTAATAGGGAGGAAAAAAAAAGGGGTGGGGAGGAAATAAATATCAACTCGCTAAACGTAACTCCTCTTGTCCCCTACTTCTTAAGCTATAGAGATCTGCACTCAGCACATCCTTTTAAAAGGTGCGGATGCAGTCATAGTAATGCGTGCCTTTAATCCTAGAACTTGGGAGGCAGAGGCAGGCGGATACCTGTGAGCTTGGGGTCAGCCTGGTCTACAGAGTGAGTTAAAGGACAGCCAGGGCTGTTACACAGATAAACCCTGTCTCAACCCTCCCCGAAAAAAAAAAAAAAGAAAAAAAAAGAAAAAGAAAAAAAGGCATGGATCTAAACGTGAACAGATAAGGTCTGAACAAGGCCACAGAACGAGAGGAAGATAAAAGGGACGCTAAATGGATAGTTCCAGTACGTGAAAAACTCTGGACACTACAGGGAGCTGCCTGCCCTGTGGAGTTTGGAGTCTCTGAGTACAGAGCTAATCCTATTGTGTCCTGGAACACAGACAGAAACTCCAGGGTCCTTTCAGACAGTGGCATCAGGTCACCAGGCTGCCCAAAGGGGGTGGCACTGGAGGACGGTCTTTAGCTGTGTGAGCTAACATGGCTGAAGGAATGAGTGGCAGCATTCGAGATGAGGAGAGCGAGCAGCAGATGCGGCCCTTCGGAAAGCATGGCTGGAGACCAAGAGTGAAGGCGCTCCAAAGTGCACGGAGACTCCCAAAAGCACTGTGGTCACAGTAAGGCCAAAGAGGCAAGGGGGAAGGATCAAGGCAGCCTGAACTACACAGACTACCTCAGAGCCAGTCTGGTTAACTTAGTGAAACCCTGCCTCAAAATCACAATCTTTTACCAAGTGTTGGGGATGTGGGCTCAGAGGTAGGGTGATGCCTAACATGGCAAGGCCTTCGGAGCAATCCCTGTACTGGAAGACTAACAGCCTGGAAGCGGCTGCGACCCTGAGAATGGAGAGACGATAGCGGGTTAGAAACATGTACAGGGTAACACCAGCGGGACACGACTGAGTAGGCAGACGTGGGCAGTGCTGCTCTGAGGCCATGTGGCTCTGAGGCCGGGGGCAGCTCTGGCAGTACGGACCTCTCCACTGAATCTGCTCTGCGCTTCTCTGGGCCCTTACTTCCTTACCGTGAAATGGCCATGACGATGGTCCCTGTGCCACACACAGCTCTCAGGGCTAGAAGGGGTCTCAACAGCAGCGATGGCAGCTAAGTTTCAACAAGCACAAGGCCTGTCCTCAGCCTCCCACGTGCATGACCCCACCTGATCTCACTGCCTCCTCCTGAGTTACGTTAGGGTTTTACCTGCTCGTTTCATATATGGCAAGGCTGAGGCTTTTCTTTTTTTTAAGATTTTATTTATTTATTATGTATACAACATTCTGCCTCCCTGTATGCCTGCAGGCCAGAAGAGGGTGCTAGATCTCATTACAGATGGTTGTGAGCCACCATGTGGTTGCTGGGAATTGAACTCAGGTCCTCTGGAAGAACAGTCAGTGCTCTTAACCGCTGAGCCATCTCTCCAGCCCCCTGAGGCTTTTTCAAAGTAGGTTATGAACCAGTGAGTATCAAATTCTGAGTTTAAATCCAAGAAGCATGGATCAGAGTGTGGGGATTAAAAAACAAAATTCTCTCCTTACACTAGCGCCCACTTAAAGGACACACAGCCTTCAGCATTGAGCCTGGTGCCCTAAAGACCCAGCAGATGCTGCAGGCCTGGGAATAGGCTTAAGGGACAAAACTGAGTATTAAGCTGAAGATGTCTTCAGGCAGGGAGGAAAATGGAGAAGGAAGCTGGCAGACGAGTTTCCCAGAGCTGCCTACTCGGATGGCTGCAGATGCAGTTCAGCACCAGCGCTCTTGGCTCTAACGCACGAGGCTCTGGGTTCAATCCCTGATGCTTCAAAGAAACAAAACAAAGCATGAGAAAAAAGCCCACCAGCTGTGAACTGCATGACCTGCAGCTGCACAAGGGGAGCAGGGACAAAAGACTACTGAGAACGTAAAGGGAGAGAGGAGGGCGAAGGAGGGACACCCCATGCACATTCTAGAAGATAAGGAGAGAATCAAGGGACCAAGCAGCACTCCCACCAAAAAAGAGAAGTCCAGAGCGAGCAGCTCCCATGGAGGAGGGAGCCCAAGCTTCAAGGCACACTGTAAAACAAACCTTGACCAGCACAGGGGCCACAGCCTGTCCCTTGTGCCTTATGTGCAACATCCTGTCGAGCACAGGGGCCCTGAGTAATCGGTGGAGAGCAAAAGAGCCTTACAGCCGTGGGATGGGGAAGGGAGGCTGCTAAAGGGACCAAAGACAAGGTCATACTACCACACTAGTTTTAGGTTCCTCACCAATGGCTTCCCTCCAAGGAAGGAGTTCTGACCCTTTTATTCCTCGTATTTCCCACAAGTCCACGCCAAAACCACAGGGTTACCCATGTGAGCCAGGAAGAGGGCCAGAAAGTGAGTAGCTTGGTTTTAAGTTTTAATGGTGATGGTCAAAGAAATGAGAGGTGGCGACCAGGGTCCCCAGAAAAGGGACAGGTAGGCAGAGTCTGCAAAAAGAGAGGTGCCAAGGAGAGGACGGTAGCCCGCAGAGAGCAGCCCTGCTGGCCTCAAAGGTGTGTGGGACAGAGCTTAGTTGTTAAAGTGCTTGCCTGGCATGCACAAAGTCCTGGGCTCTACCCCAGCACCCCATAAAACCAGGCATACGGGTACGAGCCTGTAATCCCAACTGGAGAAGTAGAGACAGAGGATCAGAGTTCAAGTCATTCTTGGCTACACGAGGTGGGGGTAGGGTTCAAAGCCAGCCCGGGACACCTGAGATCCTGTCTTAACAAGAAAAATGACTGTTTTCTGGTGATGGGGAGACAATGGTAAAATGACCACAGCACTTGTAAAATGTTCACAAAGACAAGCAGCAGGCTGTGAGACCTTGGCCTCTGACTTTCTTTCTCAGAAGCGGGGCCAAGACAAAGGCATGAGGAGCTGGGCAGGACAGAAGTCCCAGCAGCTGGGTCCCCAGAGAGCTGTACCACAAATCGCCCAAGGAAAAGCATGCAAGTACATGCAAACACATCAAAACCAGGGGGCTTGGAGAGAGTTCAAACCAGAGAAAGGTCTCAGGGGTCCCTTGTAGCCTGGGCAGCCGAGGCCACAGGCTTGTTCTAGAAGCATCTTCCTCACCTGCTCAGCACATCATACACTTCTGAGAGGTTGGAGACTCGTGGGAAATGCAGTTCCTGCAATCATGAAGAACAGAGCACTGTGTTTGGGTCAACATCTGCTACAGGCCTCCCAGAGGGTCACTACCTGGACCTGGTGAATCCCGGCCTCCCCTTATAACCTAACACCCTTCTTCCTTCATTCCAGGGCCAGGAGGCCAGGAAATGTCCCAATAAGCCTGGCTAGGATGATCTGTCCCCAAGAGAACTCATGCTTTCTGTCCAGGGACGTATGAGAGCACAGGAACCTGAGGCACTGGACTGGGTCCAGGCTGTATGTGCAGAATATCCAGCATTCTAGGATCAGAAGGCCTTGGGGAAATGTCAGATTACTAAGTCCCAAGATCAAAGCTGAAACAGGTGAGGATCAAATACTAATGGCCTCTCTGGGCAAAACTGCACTGAAGCCCCCGATTTCTGCTGCCCCTCCTCTGACAGCCACCTTCAGCCATTACCCCAGGACTTTAGGATACTGGTGGAGTCCCCATGCTCTATTATTCTGTTTAATTCATAAAAGTATTTAAAGTAATTCAATGCCTCCCTTTTCCACAAGTAGTGTGTGACCTGGGCTACAGGACAGCTACGTGGGAAGCTTTCAAACTCTCAACTGGTACCACTCTAGACCACATATGAAGTGGGGTCAGTTTGCCTCCTCCCCTGTAATTCTAGCTCTGTCAGAGAACCCATGACCTCGGTGCTTCCTCCAGACTTTGCAAGGGGTCCCTCATCCTTCTCTAGGGATCCCTCACAGGTTTATAAAATATGCATCAAGCTCTAAAATAAGCTGTTTGGGCCATGCATGATGGCATACACCTTTGATCCCAGTACATGGAAGACTGAGGCAGGGGGGCTGTTATGAATTCAGGGTCAGCCGGGGTACCTAGCCAGAACCTGTCTTAAAAACAAAACAAAACCCCTACAAAATTATTTCTCTGTTGACCAATGAAAAGGACACCATTTACACAAATACAACACAACCCAGCCTGCAAAGGGTTAAACTCCAGAGAAAGGTGTCACCTGCCCAGACTCAACAGCCCAGAAAGCAATCTGCTCCTTACCTTCCAGATGTCCTTTGTCACATTCTTGGTGTCAATGAGGACTGGGAACAGGCTGTGGATGTTCTGTTTAAACTGGTCGTAGCTTTCTGAGGGGGAAGGTCCAGAGGGGTTCAGGTAAATTTGTGGGTTCATGGACACAACACAGACCCACTCTCTAGCCCAGCTCGCCACCAGCACTGACTAGCAAAACAGGGAGAACAAGACAAGAATTGGAAATATCCCTAATCCTCATCTAGGATTTTGCAGCCCCAGCTACACCACTACTGCCATTTTCTATGGTGAAGGTCACAAGGCTTTCCAAACTCAAGGTCCTACCTACACCATCATCAGCTAATGCTGCCCAAGACAAAATCAACCGAACACCCTATAATTAAGCAAAGTGCCCTGGTAGGAGAAGGGCTCTCAGTAGACTCTCTTACTAGGCCATACTCTGTGCAGTTACACCGCACACCGCGAATTAAGTTCACGATGAACAGCATCACCACACACACACGTCCCAGATGAGAAGCCAGGTCTCTTCCCACTGCACTCCCTTCTCCTGCCCAGCAGTGACTTCAGCCATGTCTTCTCCCTGGGATCCTCGGATCCACCTCTCTGAGGTTTTGGACACCTCACTGATGACTTGTGAAAAGGTCCTGACCCCTTCCCTCTACCTGCCCACTGCCCACCTTTCCCACAGGTCCCACCTGCACTGTGCGGCTGCGGCACCTCACCATAGCCACAGGCCCCAGGCTCCAGGACCCCACCAGCGGCAGTGGCTTCTCCATTTGCCTCACTTCCCCTCTTCCACTGATAGCTTTTTTTCTGTTTGCTCAGGTTTTCTGAGTGCATCTTATTAATTTGCCTTTAAATTCTCTAATATGCTCAAGCCCAGCTGTCCTGTCCAGCCATGTTTTACAGACGTCCCTTCTAGAGCTTTCCACCTCTTTTCTTTCATGTGCACCACGCCTTTGTGAATTAGCTTCAGCCCGCCATCACGCTGAGGTCTCTTCTGCCAGCTAACCAGAGAAGGTAAAGGACCAGCTGAAGGTTACTCAGAACACGAGGGATGGACACTACCCACTGTGCTACACTGCCATTTGTCCATCAAGAGAATCAAGCATGAGAAAGGAGCACAGCCACCAGACAGGAGCCCGGGGAGTCACGAAATGCCATCCGCTAGGTTTATAACGGCACGAGGGGAAAAACCAGCCTTAAGATCTAACACCTAGTCTACACAAGTGTGTCAGACTCAGAACAAGGGGGAAAAGCCAAAGCATTGAACGAAGAATGGTGGGTTCTCTGCTTCACACACTTCTAATTTCACCTAAGGTCACATCATGAGCCTAGGCAGCTTCAGGCACAGGAAGAGTGTATGTAATCAGACTGACCCTCCTTGAGACGTCTCTCGGTCTCTGACCAGAAGATGGTACAGACACAGACCTGAGGTTGGGAGAGTGCAGCTTCGCCCCTACCTGGAAGAGGTCGGAAGAACTTCTCATGGAGATGCAGAAGGTCCATCATCATGTTGTGTCCTACCAAGGGCTACTTGGAGCAAAGCAACGGGGGAGAGGAAGGAAATTCTAAGCATCAGGGCTGAGGCTTGGTCTGAAATCAGGTTTCTAGTTTTGTTTCTCTCGGTAAAGGCCATAGCTCTAGATATCTGATAATCCAGTATCACTTCTTCTCAACTCCCATTGAAGGTAAAGGGACTGCTGAGATGGAAGGATGGAAGAGAACAGGAAGGGGGAAGAAGGGGGGAGACAGGGAGATGGGAAGGGGGAGGGAGGGAAGAAGAGAGGAAGAGGGAGAAAGGGAGGAAGGTGGAAGAGGGAGGAAAAGGGAGGGAGAAGGAGATGGAAGGGGAGATGGGTGAACGGTAGAGGCTTGAGGCAGGATACACATTGGGACTCTGTGAGGCAGACACAATTTTAGGTGTTAAGATGCACCGTGCGGCTGCAGGGACAAAGGTGCAGCGGCATCTCACACATACGGTCTTTCCTCAGACTAAGCCACCATAGGACGGCAAGGCTGGGTCCAGGAAGCTAGCTAGAAAAAACAAAGTCAGCAGAAAATTTTACCAGTCTCTCTAGGTTATGTGGGTGTCTGGGCTGTGTGTATGTCTAGACATCGTGCATGCCTGGTGATGACAGAGACCAGAAGAGGGGTCAGATCCACAGGTGTCTGGGCTGCGTGTATGTCTGTACATCGTGCATGCCTGGTGATCAGAGAGACCAGAGAGGGGTCAGATCCACTGGAACTGGAGGTACAGATGGCTGTGAGAAGCCCTGTGGGTGCCGGGAATCATCCCTGGGTCGTCTGCAATAGCAACAAGTGCTCTTAACCACCGAGTCATCTCCCTATACCCCAAGAAACGCTTATTAAAAAAAAAAGACATCCTTAATCTCTTCTTGGCCTTCTGAATAAGGTTAGGTGAAAAACACAATTTTATTGGCAGAGAAATCTTCAAAACCCACCACCATTAATACAGAAGATGATGGGGAAAAAACAAAAACAAGAAAAGAAATGCTTCCTACCTTTTGGGCTTTCACCAGCATCTGAAAAAAGACAGAAAAGCCTCTTGCAGAGAGAAGAATCTGCTCCTTCCAACAGCTGATTTGGTCGCAAGAGTCGTGCTCAAGGTACCAGCGATGTGGCTGACTGACTTTCTTCACAACCACCTGCAGCAAAGAAGAGAGCGAGCATGTAAGGATGTGGCTGGAAACCACGGGATGGAGGGACAGAGACACACACACGTGACAGAAGACTTGCAGAGGCCACATCTGACTGAACGGGAGAGGGGTGGGGGAGCCACCAAGAAGGCACACCCAGGTGAGGACTCACCCCCTCATCCTTCAGCACTGTCCAGATGTTGGGGAGGGCCTGCCTCAGCACCAATTGGACCTCAAAGGCTTGGAACCCTGCAGCGAGGAAGCACAAGGGACACAAAGATCCTGGAACACCATCGGACCTTCCCACCCCATGAGAGAAAAGAATAGAAGCCAAGACCCTGTGACTGGTGGATTGCACCAGAAGCCTGCTTCCAGGGCACCTGTGACTGGTGGATTGCACCAGAAGCCTGCTTCCAGAACACCTGAGCCTGTGACTGGTGGATTGCACTGGAAGCCTGCTTCCAGGGCACCTGAGCCTGTGACTGGTGGACTGCACCAGAAGCCTGCTTCCAGGGCACCTGAGCCTGTGACTGGTGGATTGCACCAGAAGCCTGCTTCCAGAACACCTGAGCCTGTGACTGGTGGATTGCACCGGAAGCCTGCTTCCAGAACACCTGAGCCTGTGACTGGTGGATTGCACCAGAAGCCTGCTTCCAGAACACCTGAGCCTGTGACTGGTGGATTGCACCAGAAGCCTGCTTCCAGGGAGTCTGAGCCACGTGCATGTGTGCCTGCTGTGATGGTGTAGGACAAAGTCCTCAAAGGAGTGGGTCTCAGGAATGCTCTTCAGTTGGGGACACTCACGTGGTTGTTTCTGTAGTTTGCAGTTGTTGATATTAACCCTGTTAGAGACTAGTACCAGTTACAACTCACAAAAAGCACTTCAGGAGCAAAAGAATTAAAATTAACACTTATGAAAAACAAAATATTTAGTAAATTGAATGTGGTAGTGTATCCCTTTGCTCCTGTAGGGCACTCTGGAGAGGCAACCAGATCTTTGAGGTCAGCCTGGTTTACATAAAAAGTCCCAGGCCAGTCAAGGCTACACAGTGAGATCTGTCTAAAGAAATAAAATAAAATAAAGGGGCTGGAGAGTTGGCTCGGTGATCAAGAGCACTTGTCGCTCTTGCAGAAAACCTGGGTTCTGTTCCCAGCACTCACATGGTGGCTCACAACCACCCAAAACTCCAATTCTGACCCCTAAGGCATGCACATGGTACACACACATACAACATACATGGAGGCAAAACATTTGTATACATAAATTTTAAATATTTTACATATGGGGTGGAGAGATGGCTCAGTAGTTAAGAGTACTTGCTGCTTCCAGAACCCGGGTTCAATTCCCAGCACCCACATGGCAAGCTCACACTTGTTTGTAACTCTAAGACCTGACACCCTCACACAGACATACCTACAGGCAAAACACCAATTCATATAAAACAAAAATAAAATAGAAAAAATATAAATAATAAATTTAGGGGAAAAGAAACATTGTTTTACATATTGCAAATTTGTAACAACTGACTGGCATCATATCCACTACGTTGTGGTCCTTAAACACTAGAAAATGAAACAAACAAAAACAGGAAAAAAAAAAAAAAACAGGCCCAAACAGATAATGAAGGTAGAAAAGACAAAGTTGCCTGCCTCAAGTGACTCTGGGGATTGGGAAGCTCCTTGAGGTTTTTCTTGGAGGGAGAGGTTTTGCTTGTTTTGAGACACTATATAGACCAGGCCGACCTGAAACTTGCTTTGATGACCAAGCTGGTCTGGAGCTTATAGAGATCTGCCTGCCTCTGCCTCCTGAGTGCTGGGGTTAACGCTGTGTGCTCCAGACTGCTGGCTGTATACGGTCATTGTGTGCTATACCAGTTCACTACTGGAATCCTTAGGCACTGGCTGTCACTGGGTGACTCGGGACCCACTGGCTGCCCTGTGCCTTGCTGTTAGAACATCCCAAGCCCATTCCTAGGAAGACGCTGGTTTGCAGTTCTGTCTTCCAGATGCTCAGTTTGCTCCACCAATACCAAGAGAAGGTGTGAGCACACACAGCCACTGATCCCATCAGAAAGGTCTCTGTTGAGAGGCCGTCAAGCTTATGACTATGGATCCAACTTTTTGTTTTGTGTTTGTTTTGGGACAGTTTCGTGTAGCCCAGGCTGGCTTCAAACTCATTATGCAGATGAGGATAATCTTGAACTTGTGCCATGGTACAGGCGGGTTTTACCCTCATTGCTACAGCACCAGGACAAATGGCACAAAAACATTAACGTATCACAGCTGAGCAACACTTCGAAGATACGTTTGACCTCACAGACTCCATGGCAAAGGGTCCACAGACCATGCTCTGAGCACTGCTATGCTAGGTCATGAATTACAAGTTAGTAAAATTTCCAGCAGGATGGAAATGATTGGCTCATGAATGATTCTCTACCCTTGACACTCAATGCAGGTTAAAAAGCCTCTGAGACTTGGGAATTCAGATCAGGACTTTAGCCCCAAGACATTAGCAAATGTCTCAGACTCCGTCTGAGATCAGAACTTATGGGAAAGAGAATGTGTTCCCCACTGCCTGATGCATTGCCATGACACCCCTGTGCTCCCATGTAGGGCGGAATAGCCTCCTGCCTACCAGCAATGCCGGGCAGAGTCATCTGGTCACCTTCCTCAGCCAGGTCCAGCCACCGAGTCACCTTGTCAATCACCACCTTAATTTGGTCTTTATCCAGAGAGCTGAAAATGGACAGAGGAAAGCAGAAATGTTGGCGGAGATCATACCAGACTCCTAATACTAAGACTAACGTGTCCGGAACCTCTGTTTTTAATGCTGTGACCTCACAGTGAGAATTAGCAGCAACAATGACAATGGTCATTTGTTCTCCATGTCCCCTCATGCCAGAAGAAGGCAAGCTCTCATCTGGGCTCCCCAGAGGTCCACAGGAATACAAGACAGCCTTGATGGGGTGGAAGAAGTGCAAGGGGCCCTACAGTGAACACTACTGTCAGGATGCTTGTTCATCTGTGCGCCCAGAGAACCTGTAATAACCTGGCTGGAAACACAGGAAAAGACAAGAACATGGACGAACCCTCTGCTCCTATGTCAGAAATCTAAGCGCTATCTCCAACGCTTGAAAGTAAAGGAAGGTTAAAAATTCAAATCAGGGACTGGAGAGATGGCTCAGCGGTTAAGAGCACTGGCTGCTCTTCTAGAAGATCCAGGCTCAATTCCCAACAACCACATGGTGGCTCACAATCTTCTTAAACTCTAGTTCTAGGGTATTAGAGCCTATTCTGGCCTCCCTTGGTCCCAGGCACACACTGGTACAAACATACATGCAGGCAAAACACCCACACAAATAAAATGAAATTTTTTTTTAAAAAATTCAAATCGTTTTCCCTCTGTTTTTATTCTTGAACTTTGAGGATCATTTCATTAGAGTTTGGAAGGAAGAACAGGAAAGGCCAGCTATAACTCTAGGCAGCTGTGAGAGCAGCCAAACAAAGAGGGCAGAGAGCCAGCCGGGCCTTTAGAGTTAGGGTTCAAGAAATCAAGCAGATTTGGTAATGGAGGTCAGCAAGTAGCTCAGGGGAAGCGCAAGGCTTTAGAAAACAGTGGGAAAGTCCAGAAGGCCAGGGCAAGCATGCTGAGAATCCTGGCAGGTATCCAGAGAAAAAAGGGAAAGTCAGCCCCCTACTTGGAATCTGAAATAAGAAAAGCGGGCAGGCTTAGCAATGAAGTTCTGTAAGTGACTTCCTGTCATTCCTTTCAAATAAAACCTACATTCTTATATGAACATCAATATCAAAATTTTTTTTTAAAAAAAAGTTAAGAAAAAAAGACCAGCAAAATATCAAGATTACCGAGACCCGATGAAAACCAAATTTCAGAATCAAAGCGATTTGATTTTTCTTTCTGATGAGGAAGAAAAGTCTCAATCCTCAAAAGCTTACATAGTTCAAAACTGGCAACTAAGGGGCAGCTGTAGCTGACTGGGACCCAAGGTGCCACCTCACTGCAGTCACTATGAACCTGGTGCAAACACGCGGGAGGCTGCCTGTCTGGGCCTGTCAAAGGAAAAAGAAGCAATCTTGCCCAGGTGACAGAGAAAAGCCCCATGTTGAGCAGGGTCAGGCAATCTAGGGCCCACACTGACACTCTGTGTCTCCAACAGAGTTACCTTGTGAATCCCTCCACTCATACCACAGACCCAACTTCTGTCTCTTTGAGCACCAAACTTAAGAGCGAACTTTTTTTCTCCTTTCTGTTTTTCTTTTTAGAGATGAGGATCATGCTGTGTAGCTCAGGCTGGCCTGGACACATCATCATCCTCCCTCATTCTCCAGAGCGCTAGAATGCTAGGATCGCCCGCGTGTGCCACCGTGTTTGGATCCTGTCTGTGAGGCATCTGTGCTGGTTGTGGGACAGGGAGCAACCTGTCCTTTCTCAAGGGTTCTCTACCACTTTGTGAGACAGAGTTTCTGTCTCTCACTGGCTTGAATCTCACCGGCTAGGCTGCACAGCCAGTAAGCCCAAGGAATTCACCTCCCTCTGCCTCCCCAGTGCTGGAATTACAAGCATATTTTTAAAAATTTGGGTTTTAAGGATCAAACTGGGGCCATTCACGGCAAGCGTTTTATCAACTGAGCTTCACCTCCCAAGCCACGGTTTTTTCATTTCAAGATTAAAATAACATTCACATGGGAGCTGAAAAGAGAAGATGTGAGAAGTGTTTTGGCCTCTCAGGAAGCACAGGTGGCCAAAGTCATCCCATCTAAGCGTGGATGGATGGGCTAGTGTCACCACCTGCAGAGGAGGCCAGAAACACAGTAATGCAGAAACCAAAGGCACTTGGGAGTGTGGACCCTACCTTCGGACTCTCCAGTTCCCTCTCAGGATACTGTGCTTAATTTTCTTCTCCTGCTCTTCATTCATGTACGGGATGCCATTTTTGAGGAACTGAAGACGGGGACAGAACAAGATGACTAGTGAGAGCTGGCTGAGGGCCAGGCAGCAAAGCAAGGGGGACACCTTGGCTTCGTGTAGACAAGGGAGAAGGGACATGGAACATTCAGAGTACCCCTCCCCAGTCACTCCCCCCTCCTCCTCCAGGTTCATACCTTGTTATAGTCGAAGCCATACTGATTCAAAAACTGAACGCTAGACGCCTGGAAAGAGAACTCTGAGTCCAAGATCCCAAACGTTGTAGGAAAGAGAAAGAAGTTACAGGAGTGGGCTACATACCTATAGAGCAGAGACAGTGGTGAGAAGCCTCAAGCTAGTACAGACAGACAGACAGACAGACAAAACAAACAGCCGGGCTCATGCATCAGGCCCTGGGCTGAGTTAGATTTTCATTTCTTAAGTATCTGAACGTTTTCTGAAGGCTGAACGTATTTTAGGTGCTCTGTCTAGGGGCCAGAGAAAATAGGCAATGACGCTGTCCTTGGGGAGCAAAGTCTAGAGCAGAAATAGACCCATAGCCCACCCAAAGGCTCCCCATATTCAGCCAGAGCAGAAGGGCAGTAACCCCCAACACACACGGGTGGAAGCTCTTGCAGCAGTTTCCAGGCAAGGGTATCCCAAAAGGTGCAGCATTCCTTTGACTGCTGGTGCCTGAGAGCGTCGTGGCAGCTCAGCGTCTCTCTGGATGCTAACACACTTTGCTACCTCCCGGAAGACAGCACAAGGGCCAGCTGATAGAAATGAGAGCCAAGACAGGACACAGGACAGGAGAGGGAGGCCCCACAAACAAGGTGCTCCTGCCAATCTTCAGAGCACAGCACGTATGCAAGAACCAGAAGTCAGAACAGAGTGTTCGGGACAAAGAGTCAGATGCTCAAGGCGAAGTTGTCAAACACACTCGGAACAGTGGTGTGTGTTACGGTCATTATACATACTTGTTTGACTCTCCTTCGATGCTGGAAAACACAGACAGCCCTAGAACAACAGAAGTCATGAGTACCGAAGCAGAGTCGCCTGATGGCAACCAAACATTCCCACCCATGCTTTGCACCCACAGACGTGGAGGGGCGGCAGAATGGGGGTACATCCTTACTGAAATCACCATGATGTAGTGATGGCCAGTTTTCCATACACAGAAGTACTAGATCAGCATGTTCGTAGCTTTAAATGAGCCAAGAGTCAGGCCCCATGGCACACACCTGAAATCCTAGTACTCGGGAGGTGGAGGAGGATGATGACAAATTGAAGAGTTTGGCTACATTCCTTCTCCAGAGGCTGGGCAGGAAGATTTTTGTTAAGTTTGAGGCGATCTTGGGTTTCAGTGTGAGATTCTGTCTCAGAGGAGATGGCTCAGTGGGCAAAGGCACTTACACGGAAGCCTGATGACCCAAGATTAACCCCTGGAACTGAGGTAAAGGTGGAAGGACAGACAACCTCCACCAAATTATCTTCTCATCGCTACGTGTCCCACACTCAAAAATAATGAAACCTAAAAAATTAAAAACTCCAAACCGGCAACAAAAAAGACAGATTTGACTACTTTGAAAATCCCTGTATTACTAATAAGCCACTCAAAGTAGGAAATTTCCAGAGTGATGGAGAACAAAAAAACTTAAGAGCAATTTCTTGTTCTTTTCAAGTATGTAAGAAAATTTAAAAAAAAAAAAAGCAGCAAAGCCCAAGAATAGAGTGGAAAGCAGATGTGCACACACATAAATGTTTATCTCCGGAAAAAGCAGGGGGTCCATAAACCCCCCTCTTTATAATGTTTCTGCATTTGTATAAAATGTTTTTATATCTCATTTTACTGAAAGATTCAGGACCCCTATTACAAAGGCAGGCCTTGTAAAAGAAATCACATGACCTGCAAAACCTTAGGTACGATCTAGTCCTTCACATAAAGCTTGTGACCCCAGTATTATAAAATGTAAATCAGCCAGAAGCAGTGGTGGCGCATGCCTTTAATCCCAGCACTCGGGAGGCAGAGGCAGGCAGATCTCAGTGAGTTCAAGGCCAGCCTAGTCTACAAGAGATAGTTCCAGGACAGGCTCCAAAGCTACAGAGAAACCCCGTCTCGAAAAACAAAAACAAAAAAAAAAAAAAAAGAAAAACAAAAAAATGTAAATCAGAATAAAATTAAGAGTATTTTTTAGAGTATCGGGTTGGGTTAAACTTCAGACTCATACTCCCCAGGGTTTTTGTATGGGAATGTACACTTGCTGTTGCTGGTTTGGTCCCTGAAAACACTGTGGTTGATTGTCAGTATTTATCAACACTTTAATGCACACATTCTAATTTTGCAGTCTCACTGACAGAGCTATCACAGATGTACAAAAGTGTAACAGTGTGTAAATATGAAGACCATCAATAATAAAAATCCATTTAATTGTACAGAAATGGTTACTAAATATACCTTATTCAGGACACTAAGTCCTAACTTGTATTTTGTAATACTACGGAACTGTGAAAATGACCAGGTCCGTATGGTAACACAGACTCCCAAACTCCAGCAAATGAAAAAATAAAACAAAAATCCCAAATGTAAACTATGTGTACAATCCCGTTCCTGTAGGTTTTCTTTTAAAAATCACACACACTGGGGCTAGGGAGATGTCTCAGTGGTGACAGGGGATCCGTTCCCAGCACCCACACGGTAACTCACAGCCATCAGTAACTCCAGCTATAGGGATCTGACATCCTCCTCTGACCTGTGTGGGCACTGCATGCAAGTGGTGCATCTGTACACGCAGGCAAAACACTAAAGACATAAAATAAACCTAAAAAAATTTAAATTGCATATACTCTGACACATATTTTTGTTCAAATGATGGAATAGGTTTAACAGTGATTGTCCCTGACACTGGTCTGTTTAGGACCATGAAATAATGCTGGTCAATTCCTGCTTGTACAAAAACCACCACCTTTCACACTATAGGTCCTCCAAATGGTATGCACACACATCAAAACAAACAAAAACAAGCCTGAAAACAGAACAAGCACACAAAATGATACATAATGTCTTTGAAAATGGCCAAAGAGCAACGGGAAACCCAGACAGAAAAAAAAAAAAAAAGCCTTCTCGAACGATCCATAACAAAGAGCTGACCATGAGACTCACCAATCTGGCAGATTGTAAATTGCTGAACGCTCTGCCGGGTCTTCACATACCACTCAGACGGCAAATCAAAAAGACTGTGAAGAAAGAGGCATCTCATTGCACAGGCAAGGGCATCAGAGGCAGGTTCAGCTACTCTCAATCAGGGACCGATTGTCCTTGGTACAATTAAAGAGCATCTGCCAGCATTCAGCCAACAAAAGTGGCATCTCTCAACAGGTGGAAACAACCCATCACACCAAAATACCCAACACACACCAAAAGAAAAAAGAAAAAAAAAAGCCAAGAGGAACCTGCTGGGAAACAGTGCTGGTCTGGAGGGTCTAATTAAGGAGGCACAGGTGAGGCTCACTCTGTGCGTGGGCTGTTAGACAGCCGTACCTGATCTGCTGGGGCCGGGACAAGTTTGAACGCAGACCTGTGAACTCTATGTCGAGACCTAGGGTAGAGCAAAACAAACGGGTCCTCAGGCCCAGAGCAAGCCACCACCTTTCACACCTGTAAATGCTCCAGGCGGTACATGAGTGTACATACACACACACACACACACACACACACACGCAACGCACACATCCACACAGCAAACACCACCTTTCACACTGGAGCCTAGGGTATGGTTCAAACAGGGCTGACTGGACAACAGTCACAGAAGCTGCGGGTTTGATTGCTTCAGGCCCCCTGTCGGAGCGGAAAAGCCTCCTCTCCTTCCTAGGGATGCTCTCTGAGCTCCTCTGGCCTAGAGACCCTTCCTGTACTAAACCACACCCACCAGTCCCCAGGCTCTCCGTGGCAGACGACTTTGATGACAGGGCCTGCCACTCCAGGCACCTTACCCACAAAGTCCGCACCCGCGACAAGCTCCTGCAGGAGTGGGAGGCTCTGTTCAAATTCATCAGCACCCACGTCCATAGCCACTAGTTCCAGGGCGCGCCGGATGCGGCCGCGTGCTGCCCACGCGTTTCCGCTGCGCAGGGCCTTTAAAGCTCGTGCACGTGGCCCGCTTCGGTCGGAACCCGGTTGGTGCGAATTTGCATGGGCTACCCACCGCACTGGTCTTAATTTGCTGGGAAAGTGGAAGCTGTTGCAATCAAGAACTGCCAGCTGTACTGAAGGCATCCTTGGTATCGGCAATCAGCCAGTGTGGCCTTCATCCTGTAGAAATGCCCTCTTATGGTACCCCAGTGACCAGTCTCCACGCTCACTAGTCTACGGTCTGGTATGCCCTCTCAGTTCTAGACTTACGGTCTCCTACAGACCTGAGCTTCCAAGTGAAGTGCTTCAATCCATATTTAACTATCCATATTTAATTATCATTACACCTTTGCCTCCACTTGGGTATTTATTGAGCAAAGTAGAATTCCTATGCCATTAGATGCTTAATGCCTCAGAATCAAGACTTTAAAAAAAAAGGTACGCCGGCTGGTGGTGGCACACACCTTTAATTCCAGCACTCGGGAGGCAGAGACAGGCGGATCTCTGTTAGTTCGAGGCCAGCCTGGTCTACAAGAGCGAGTTCCAGGACAGGCTCCAAAGCTACAGAGAAACCCTGCCCCGAAAAGCCAAACAAACAAACAAAAAAGGTACATGCTTGCCATTTTTCTAAAATAATGAATTCTCAAAAGTAATTACAGTCCCAAGTAAAGCTATTGAGGTACCCAATATTTGGAAACTGCACTAAAATCCACCATGTTTACATGTCTTTTTCACATTATATCAACTTTCTTAGAGCTGCCATGATCTCTCCAAGCTCCAACCTAACTTACATGACTTACTTAATACATAACTTCTTTGTGTATGTTTCTCAGGCAGGCATGTGCACGTGTGCAGTACCTGTAGAGGCCAGAAGTGGGCACTGGATTTCCTAGAACTGTAGTACCAGCTGTGAGTGTGGGAATCAAACCTAGTTCCTCTGTAAGAGCAACTGTTCTCACCACACTGAGCCAACTCTCCAGTCCCTTGTATGACTATTTATAAAGCCTTTCCTAGCCGGGCAGTGGGGGTGCGCACCTTTAATTCCAGCCGATCTCTGTGTGCTCAAGGCCAGTCTGGTCTACAGAGTGAGTACCAGTACAGGCTCCAAAGCTAGAGAAACCCTGTCTCAAAAAAACAAAAATAGCTGGGTGGTGGTGGCGTACGCCTTTAATCCCAGCACTCGGGAGGCAGAAGCAGGCGGATCTCTGTGAGTTCGAGACCAGCCTGGTCTACAAGAGCTAGTTCCAAGGACAGGTACCAAAAACTACAGAGAAACCCTGTCTCGAAAATCTAAATAAATAAATAAAAGCTTTTCTACAGCCAGATTTGAATTCTCAATGAACAGTCGTCACCCATCATTTCTACCTCCCATTGGCTGCTCCTCACACTCACTTCTAAGATTTTCCTGAAATCACTAGGGAGTGAGTCCAGGGAAGTCTATAAGGCATTTGCAAAATATTGCCATAGCATTTCTGAGTTTACAATTACACTGACATTAAAAACAAAACAAAACACCAGCCACCATCCTGGACATCAAGCAATCCTCACTTCCTGGTGACTGGCCAGGAGCCATCCATGACAGCCAGTGCCTTACAGAAACTTCACATTTCCTCCATAGCCACAAGACACTAAGAAAGTAAGACAGCAACGGTTCGTAGTTTGTTATAAACATTTTAATTTGTTCTTCAGATGGTTATAATTGGTGACTTTTTTTCTTAAGTATCTCTCATGTCCGTGAAAAGGGACAAGTTTGCCCTTGATTGAGACAACAAAACCACACAAGCACACATAGAAGTGGGAAGAGGCTCACTTTAAATAATTCTCCACTGTTACATTATTGCTATGAAGCCTTCGGTCTGGTTCTCCTTCCAAACGCCTGCCTTTCTTCCTTTGTTTAGGAGCAGATGGTTATGTGTTTACACTTTAAAGCAGTTGATGCTTCTGTTTCATTCATAGATCCTCCGAGGCTCCCGAAGCACCACACCACCCTCTGTCATGGCGTTCTGTAGACGTTTTATCTGGTTTGAAGAGCAAAGGAAAACAGCCTTCAGAAAACCTGAAAAATGTTTACTTTCCAACAGACAAACAATTTCATCTTGTTGACCGTCCAGCCTGCATTGGTTTTCCTCTGAGTGATCTTAAGAACATAAGAAAAAGGAAATGAAGAGAGATCAGCATCTTCAACTACATGGACAAGTTGCCAGTCTGACAACAGGAAGTGCAGTGCTAACATCCCAGACTTCAGGGGCTCCAGCATACCACATCTGAAACTTGCAATACTGGCTGACCTCAGTTTGTACAGAGAACGGGAACATTAGCTACTATGGACTTGCAAAAATCAAATGTTGTCACAGTACCCAGCCACAGGCCTAACACATGGTATATCCTCAGAAAATAATGTAAGCATATCTAATACCAAGAACTAACAAAATGCCCTCTATTGATTCTGTATGTTGCTAGAGGCTGCACATGCTAGGCAGTACTCGCAGAGCTGCATGCCCAGTTCTGTACCGTGTGTATGTATGTATACACGCACACATGCGCGCACACACTATGGATTAAATACAAGGTGTTCAGCATGCTAGGCAAGAGCAACCACTGACTTATAGCCCTAGTCCCCACTTTTCCTTTTAAAATTTTGAGACAGGATCTTAAGTTATTCAAGCCTTGAACTTGAGATTCTTCTGCCTCAACCCCTCGACAGCTGGAATTATTAACCTGTGTCACCAATAACCAACTTACCACCTTTTTTTGAGACAGGGTCTCACTATATCCCTGACTAAATAGGATTTGCTTTGTAGACCTGCTCTGAACTCAAGAGCTCCATCTGCCTCTGCTTCTACCACACCAGAACAAATTTTTATTTTATCTTATTATTTTTGGCTTTTCTAGACAGGTTTCTCTGTGTAGTCGTGGCTATGCTGGAATTCACTCTGTAGACCAGGTTGGCCTCAAACTCAGAGATCCACCTGCCTTTGCCTCCTGAGTGCTGGGATTAAAGGTGAGCACCACCACCAACCCCCCAAATTTTTATCTTTATGTAAATATATAGAAATGAAAATACCGAGTCTGAGGATGCCTCCCAAGGAGTTGGTTGGTAGACCATGAAGTTGATTCCGGCTTCTAAGCATCGCTGTGCCAACACTCGTCCTATACTCTCACAAGCCACCACATTTCTGGTATTATACAGGTGTTTTTTAATAGCCCATTCCCGAGTGGATGCCGAAACCACCACCTGGCCGTTCTGATGCTCAACCACTGCCTCTATGTGATGCTGAGTCCTTATAACTCGCAACCTAAGAGGGATGAAAAGAAAATAAACCGTAAAACGATCTATTTAACAAAAATTTAAATTACCTCAGGGGAATAAATGCCTACGTTTCTCAAGAATTTGGTGACTAAGCTATTAAAACAGCTCAGTGCCTAAAGGCACTTTCTGCCAAAGCTTGCCACCTGAATTCAGTCCCCAGGCCTTACAAGCTGCAATGTGATGTAGGTGTCTATGGCACACACAAAGACCTGTGTACATATACACACCCACAGCAAACTGAAAAGAGAAAAATCCCACGCTGACAAATACCGAGGAAGCGAGCACATGCTGCCTACATCCTGCTACACTGTGGTAATCATCTAACCCTGTGGCTCTACGGTCACATACAAACATGTCTATATCTTAGCTTGTCCTATCTACCGCCCTTTCAACTCCTGGGTCCCTGTCAAGTGGAGAAAAGTACTACCTACACCTGCTTCATAATGGAGTGTAGATAATTAAATGAAAAACAATCACAAATTCAAAGCAACTAGCATAGTTCCTGGTAAATACAATATTTTCAATACACAGCCACTTGGGAACTGGGGAGTACAGTCCAGAGTCAGAGCACATGCTTTGTGTGCTGAAGGTCCTGGTCTAACCCTCAGAGTTGTCCCAAAATAAAATTTAACATTTACTTTTATGTGCACGAGTATTTTGCCTACATGTACGTCTGTTGGAGTTCCAGCCAGTTGTGGGCGCTGGGAACTGAACCTGGGTCCTCTGCAAGCTCTCAATGAGTGCTTGCAACCAATGAGCTATTGCTTCAACCTCCACAAACAAAAACTTTAAGAAAAAGAATCTTTTTAAAGCAAATATCTCATTTCTATTAAGTCTTTTAGTTGGCCTTCCTTTTATTCCCCACCTTAAAAATTAAGGCCCAACTCGGGAGGCAGAGACAGGCGGATCTCTGTGAGTTTGAAGCCAGCCTGGTCTACAAGAGCTAATTCCAGGACAGGCTCCAAAGTGAAACCCTATCTCAAAAAACCAAAAAACAAATTAAGGCCCAAACTTTATTCTCTATTATTTACCCCAGTCTACGAGCTAATAACCTAATTCTACTAACTACTCTTTTTTTTATCTTTTTTTGTTTTGTTCTCTGTGTAACACTCCTATGTCCTGGAAGTCACTTTTGTAGCCCAGGCTGGCCTGGAACTAAGAAATCCACCTGCCTCTGCCTCCCAAGCGCTGGGATTAAAGGCGTGCGCCACCACTGCCCGGCTCACACTGACTATTTCCATCACACTTCACACTTTACTGAACTCCAGGGGCACAGGCCTGAGGGTCCCTCAGAGACACTAACCAATCCCAGCCTAGTGGCCTCCTCTACTAGACTGTCCTTCATGGCAGATGATTGATTAGAGCTCAGCTTTTTTGTTGTTTCGAGACAGGGTTTCTCTGTGTAGCTTTGGAGCCTGTCCTGGAACTAGCTCTTGTAGACCAAGCTGGCCTCAAACTCACAGAGATCCACCTGCCTGTGCTTCCAAGTGCTAAGACTAAAGGTGTGCGCCACCACTGCCCACTAGATCTCAATATTTGACATGTCACGTCTTCAGAGTCGTCAGTACATAGTCTCTTATTCTCGAATTATCTTTTAAGTTTTCTTCAGGACAACTATTAGTTGTTTGCTCCATGGTCGCTCTCTACTCTCACGTCATCTTCCTGACTCAATCAACCTCAGGTTTCTCTGGCATTGATGAAAATGACGTGTAAGGTGGTATGCACAGCCGACTTTAATTACCTGTGCCAGAACTCACGGCTGGGCCACACTGTAGCCCAGCCCCGTTCTTTCCTGGCTACCCCTAAGAGCTCCAGATTCCGAGGGTTCCGGTTGGTGAACTCTGGGGCCACAGCTTCGTTTTCCTTGGTCGCCACATCGTGCTGAATCGCTGGTGTGGAACTGGTCGCGAGGGCTGCCTGCCCACACTCTAGGAAATGAAAACGACCACATGGATCTTTAAAATGACGAGCACGGGCACGAGAGGGGCATGCGCTAACCATTCCCATCGCGAGGCCCAGAAATGGCCGTCTGACCACAGACCCGTAACGTTCTAACACCACCCCGGTGTGGTTGTGCGTTCACTTTCCCACGCGGAACCTCGGGTGCCAAACCGGACCTGCAAATTCCCGTGTCCTGTGCACATGGCACAGCCAATTCAGCGGAGCGAGATTAGTTACCCAGGTTCCTGCAAACAGACAGGCATTTCCAGAACCGCGGCTGAAGCGCCATCGCTGACGGGATGCCCTGCCTCCCTCCGCTCACGGTCGCCCGAGACGAGGCCTAGCCGCAGCCATCTTAACTGAGGGAAAAGCTACAGATGCCAGCAGGCCCTCGGGGCCTCCAGGACCCGGAACTAACAAGCCCCCTCGTGCTGAGTGGTCGAGAGAGCGATCGGTCTCTCCGGTCCGCCAATCGCCGCTGACGTCGGGGCGGGGGGCGGGGAGCTCCCGGGAGCCATTCCTGAGTCACGTGTGGGCCCAGGCTGTTGTTTTGGGGGGCTGGTCCGCCGAGCTGCAGACCACTGGGGCGCATAAGCTTCGGGGCTCTGCGAGAGCGGGGTGCACTGTTTTCTCAAAGAGCGGAAGCGCCTTGTCCGCGGATTGAGTCTCAGCCGATTCGCCGAATGCTCCCCGACACCTAAACATAGGGGGAAGCTCAGACGAGAGGCGCTCGGCCGAGCCCCCACCCACCACACCCCAACTCAGCCTTACTAACTTTTCTAGAAAGCCCTAGCATGTACAAACGCGCACGCGCAACCCGAACAAGCGCGCCACAGTCCTCCTTCCGTCCCTGACTTCGGTCCCCCATTTTCGCGCCTTTCTTTTCCAGCCTCTAATTGATCTAAAATTGTAGGTGCCCCACCCTCCACTTCCGGCGTTTTCCGTTTCGCCCCCCTCCTTTTCCCAGTGTGCCTCGCGGTTAGCGGAGAGCGCGCAGCGGGCGGGGCGCGTTACCCAGCAGCCCGCGCGCGTCGCTCGGGCCTCTCCACGCTGTGGTCGCCGCAGTGGTGGCCGCCGTCCGGCCTCGGAGCGGAGATCCCGGCTGTGTGCGGTGTTAGCGAGGTCGGCCAGGCTCCCTGAAGATGGAGGGCCCTCTGTCCGTGTTCGGGGACCGCAGCACTGGGGAAGCGATCCGCTCCCAGAACGGTAAGGGCGAGGGAATCCGGGGTCCGGGCCGCGGCGGCGCAGGCCGAGACCCGACCGGCCGCGGTCGGTAGGCCGGGACCACCCCCTGGGCACCGTGAAGTCCGCGAGGAGACCGGGCCCAGCGCGGCCCTCACCCGCGAGCCGCTTCGGTGCCATGGCGCCCTTCAGTATAAGGGAAGAACGTTCGAGCACAGCACGCTTGGGGGGAGCGCCCGGGATGGGTGTGGGCGTCCACACCCCGAGGGAGAGCCGCTCTGCGTGGAAGGCGAGCTCCAGACCTCACCTGCCACGCCCCACGCACGGCCCCTTTGTTCTGGTTCTGCCGGGTGGGAGCATCCCTGACACGTTCCGTTTGGCCCACGGGGAAATGCCTGCAGAATTTAGGTGGGCTTTGCGGGGCTACCTCCGGCCGGGCGGGTGCTTCGATGTCCAGATCTCGCAGTTGACAGCTGCACCCAGAAAACCTAACGGAACGTAAAGCGGATGTTAGGAAGCGGGACTGAGCTTCCCGTGTCGCTGTTAGCGGAGTACGAATTAACACGTGCTTTGCTGTAGTTGAACCTGTTTTCGAAAGCTTTTAGCGGCTTGGAATCGTGGTTATGTTTATTAACTTTGTTATTAAAGCCCCCATCCCCCGAAACACAATCACTACCCAGACGAACTATCTACTATTCTTACTAAAACTTGCTAGAGGGAAGCTGACTGAAGTGTCACTTAAAATTTTTCTTGCGGGGATGGAGCGATGGTTCAGCGGTTAAGAACACTGGCTGTTCTTCCAGAAGACTCGGGTTCAATTCCGAGCATAGGAGCTCACAACTGTCGGCAACTCTAGTTCAAGAGATATGACACCTTCACACCAATGAATGTAAACTAAATTCAAATCAATTATTTTTTTTAAAAAAAAAATTGCAATGAATAGTGTCAGGGGGGGTTTTTTGTACTTATTTTTTGAGGCATTGAACTTTTTGGAACTTTTGACATATTAGTACTCAAAAAATTTAACCTTCACTAGTTCTTAAATAGATAACTTTGTCTTTCAAAAAGAGTAAGTACAGATTTGTAGATTTGAGAAAATCATATGTGGTTGAGTGTCTCTTAGTTTATGAGTTGATCTAAATTTTTTTTCACTGTTCCTCTACAGTTATGGCTGCAGCTTCTATTGCCAACATTGTTAAAAGTTCTCTTGGGCCAGTTGGCTTGGATAAAATGTTGGTGGATGATATTGGTGTAAGTATATCTAACTGGTTTTGGTTACCTTGATAAAAATAGTTTAAATAAAACCTTGAAATTATTTTCTCTGTAAAGTCTTTGTTTTTACCTAAATACATTAAAGCTGAGTGTATGGCGTCCTGGAGCTTGGTTACTGTGCTGACCCACCTCCTTCATATTTCTCAGGATGTGACCATTACTAATGATGGGGCCACCATCCTGAAGTTACTGGAGGTAGAGCATCCTGCGGCTAAAGTTCTTTGTGAGCTGGCTGACCTGCAGGACAAAGAAGTTGGAGATGGAACTACCTCAGTGGTGAGAGGCTACCTGGGACTGCCTAGAGAACAGTCAGGAGAGTTGAACCCATGGCAGAATTGTTTGCTCTAGGTCAGAAATGAGTCAGGTGCTTATGGTCTCACAGACATCTGAAAACTAATCATTGTGACTAGTGTGTACAGTTTAAGTAGGAAGAGAACTTAAGGTAGTTGACGATAAGCTTGTTTTAAATACTGGAGTCTCATGAATTTGGGGCTCATACTTAACCCCCTTGCGGTGATAATATTTACATGTAGAAAAGAGGGGGGTTTTTTGTTGTTGTTTTTTATGTTTTTCAAGACCGGGTTTCTCTGTAGCTTTGGAGACTGTCTTGGAACTCTCTTTTTTATAGATCAGCCTGTCTCTGCCTCCCAAGTGCGCCACCACCACCCAGTTTAGAAAAGAGTTCATTAAAGAAGAGAATGTTTGGGCTCCTTGGTTAGTTGTTTAATAGATACTTTTGAATTTTAAATGTGGGCAGGAAATCTTGGGAATTCAGAGTAGAAATTTGAGGAAGTTAATTTGCTACCATATGGGGCAATAGCTAGCTAGTCAGCAAGCATCGTTAATGACATACAATGTACTGATATAGTACTGTCTGATGAGGAAGGTGTTAGCTCTAGCAAAACAGATTGTGGGGGAAATTTATTTAGAGATTTAACTTTGCCTTGAAAGAATGGGATCTGTTCCTAAACTATGAAAATGACCTTTGTCTAACTTGTTTATAGAAATTGTGACTTAGCAAATATCGAAAGAGGGGGACAAATTCTTTTGTTTTTTTAATTCAGAAAAATGGTTCTTAGTGTTTCATATTTTAAATGATTTTAAGATTTAGTTAAAAATACTAGACTAGGGGGCTGGAGAGATGTCTCATGTTAACATTAGCACTGGCTGCTCTTCCAGAGGTCCTGAGTTCAACCCCCAGCAACCACATGGTGGCTCACAAACCATCTGTAGTGAGGTCTGGTGCCCTCTTCTGGCATGGAGGTGTCCATGCAGGAGGAACATTGTATACATAATAAATCCTTTTAAAAAGCTAAAGTTTAAAAAAATACTAGACTAGCCAAATGGTTTCAAATGTTAGCTATTTAGCTTTTGTTGCACTCAATCTCTACATGTAATGGATATAAATTCTGTTGTTCTGGGATTTTATCATTTTTCTGGTGTTTGTAGCTTGGACCATTTACACAGAGTACTTTGTAGTGGTCTCCATTTTATATTTTCATCAAGCTGCTACTCACTTGTCTGCTGTGGCTGCTTAATAATGCTAGGTCATAGCTAGGCATAGTGGCGCCTGCCTTTAGTCCCAGCAGTTGGGAGACATTGGTAGGTGGGTCTCTGAGTTCAAGACCAGCCTGGTCTACAAAATGAGTTCCAGGACAGCCAGGGTTAAACAAAGAAACCCTGTTTTGAGAAACAAGTAAAGGATGTTAGGTCATTTTAATGCTTTTCTGTATGCACTGTGCATATTGAATGCCATAAATACTTAATGTAGTGTTTACTCAACAGGTAATTATTGCAGCAGAGCTTCTGAAAAATGCAGATGAACTAGTCAAACAGAAAATCCACCCAACATCAGTTATTAGTGGCTATCGGCTTGCCTGCAAGTAAGATTATATTCAAAGAAAATGTTACTTGTGTAGTGGTTGTAGTTGTCTTACATTGTGACTGATGTAAATGTTGAAGCTGTTGTCACTTAGCGTTCAGATGGTCCTATTTGAAGTACTCTACCCAGGTACTTTTTTCCCATTTGACTACCACATTTTCTCCTAATAGATTTTAGTGGCTATGCTTATGGGATAGATGAAAAGTGCTGTGATCTGAAGGGGGAGGACTTTTCAATGTCTTCCTCCTATATGAAATGGCTGAACAGAAAACCATTGCCTGTGACATTTGACAATGTGTTAAATGTGGTAAAACGCAAAACTTTTGAGTAGTATGTTTACATTTTTTTCTTTCCCATGCCTGTAACAGGGAAGCAGTGCGCTATATCAGTGAGAACCTAATTATTAACACAGATGAACTTGGAAGAGACTGCCTGATCAATGCCGCTAAGACATCCATGTCTTCCAAAATTATTGGAATGTATCCTTAAATGGTCTAGTGAAATTTGTCCCTATCCCCCTTTCACTCTTAAAAATAAGACTGAGTTTTATAGAATGTCGATTTTATGCAGTAAAACTTAAAATGCTTGTGTAATGCGAATTGATCCAGTTAGAGGAAAAACAATTGAAACTGACTGCTGCTGCCTCTCTAGTCTTTCCCGGTGGAAGGCACTTGAAATGTCAATGGAGGTAAGCAGGCAGAGGCCACCTCGACGGAAGCAACAGTACTTTCTTCATGCTGAATTATCTTTAAAAAGAAAGTCTAGTTGAATTGCTTTTTTGTGTCCTTGGATCTTTATTCCAAGTCTGTTGTCCTTAACTATTGTCTCAGAAATGGTGATTTCTTCGCCAATATGGTGGTGGATGCTGTACTTGCTGTCAAATATACAGATGTGAGAGGCCAGCCTCGCTATCCAGTCAATTCTGTTAACATTCTGAAAGCCCATGGGAGAAGTCAGGTAGAAAGCATGCTGATCAACGGCTACGCACTCAACTGTGTGGTGGGATCGCAGGGTATGTAAGATTCAGTGTTACATGGAAATTGAGAATGCTACTGTTCCGAGTCACTTTGTTTGTTTTGGTTTTTGTTGTTTGGCTGGTTTGGTTTTGTCTCTGTGTGTGTTTTTCATAGTATACATCTACATAGGATTAAATAGTTGTGATGAGGGCCAGGTGTAGTGGCACTGGCCTCTAATTCCAGCACTGAGGAGTGATCCGGTAGACAGGTCTCTGAATTTAGGGCCTTGTCTACACAGTGAAACTCTGCCTTTTTATTTTTTTTTAACTACAATTTGTGGTAAGTATAGATTGAAAGGAATTGTGTGCACTTGTGACTGTCAGTTTTTCTTGAGGTTTAGTGTAATAAATTGCCATCTAAATCTGGTTTATATGTAACATGAAATTTTTTTGTTATGTATTTAAGGATGACTTTTATGAACCCTAGCGTTGTTATAGTTGACTTTTTATTCATTTACAGGCATGCCCAAGAGAATAGTTAATGCAAAAATTGCTTGTCTTGACTTCAGCCTGCAGAAAACAAAAATGAAGCTTGGTGTGCAGGTGGTTATTACAGACCCGGAGAAATTGGACCAGATTAGACAGAGGTATATGGGAAGATTTTTGCCTGTGAAAGGATGTTTGTAAACCAACACTTGTGATTTACATGTTATAAAGTCATGGTTAGTCAAGCCAGGCATGTCCGAAACATGTGGTCAGCATGGACAGCAGCATTGCCTCAGTGTTGGGTACTTGTGTATGGCTTCTCTCTCACCTACGATACTATGTACTAAGGTGGTGGGACACAGCCGTCAGTGCTGACTGCGGCTGCTGTGACATCGCTCCAGCACACACGCTGTACTCCACTTTACTCTTAGGGGATTGCTGTTGTATAATTGGCCTATCACTGACCAGTATGTCCATTATGTAGATGTGACATGACTTCAGTAATTGGCTTTTAATTTCATATTTGCTTATGATTTCCATGGTACATGTGACTGCCTCCTGGTAGGTTCATCTGAGGCTTATTAGAAATGTTCACAAATGAACCAGGCTGTGATGACACATCTAGGAGACAGAGACAAGGGGATCTCGAGTTTGGGGCCAGCCTGGTCTACAGAGCAAGTTCCAGGACAACACAGTGAAACCCTGCCTTCAAAAACCAAAAGGGCCAAAAAAAAAAAAAGAGGAAAGAAATGTCCGCAAATAAATTTTCATTGCCTAACTTGGCCCAAAACCTATATTTTGCTTCAGGGGTACCTTGGCTGAACTCGTCCTTTTCTGATCACGCTGTCTGTCTGATAGATTATATAGCTCTGGTTTCTGTCTCTGAAGTCTTCGTCTTCCCAGTTTTCACATTAACATTATAGGCTCATTAGAAGAAAGTAAATTTGGACAATCATAGCCTTGCCTCAGACATTAAGCATCTTCAACATCTACTCTTTAACATACTCTTAAACCTCTCATGGTTCTTCATTTCCTAGTCTTACATAACTTCTGCTGGTTCAACTCTGCACTAAAACTTTTTTTTTTCCAAGACAGAATTTTTTTGTGTAACCTTGGCTATGCTGGAACTAGCTCTGTAGACCAAGCTGACCTCAAACTCAGATCTGCATGCCTCTAACTCCTGAGTGCTGGGATTAAAGGCGTGCGCCACCACCGCCCAGCATGAATCACTTTCTTATCCCACTATGATAGGGCTTGAGTTCTGCCTCTCATACAGCTTTAGTGATACGCTGTTTTGGGATTGTCATTAATTCTCTACTGCATCCTTAACGTGGGAGAGGGCACAAGAGGGTGTATTTTTCTTTTTGCCACCTTTAATTAGGAATTGATTGTTGGTGAAAGAACAAATGTTACTTTCAAGTGCTTGAAATTAGCATAAATTGGACCGATTTAACTTTTGATTTTAGTGGGAAAGAATAAAAGAATAACAAGTCAAAGTTACAGCAGTATTATTTAAAATTTTAAAGTTGGGGCTGGACAGATGGCTCAAAGGTTGAGAGCAATGACTGCTCTCCCAGAGGTCCTGAGTTCAATTACCAGCAACCACATGGTGGCTCACAGCCATCTATAATGAGATCTGGTGCCCTCTTCTGGCATACAAGCACACATGGAGGGAATGTTGTATAAATAAATAAATAAATAAAATAAAATTTTAAAGTTGTTAATTTGGGTTTACTGAAATATTTTCTCTGTAGAGAGTCAGATATCACCAAGGAGAGAATTCAAAAGATCCTGGCGACCGGGGCCAATGTCATTCTCACCACTGGTGGGATAGATGATATGTGTCTGAAGTATTTTGTGGAGGCTGGCGCCATGGCTGTGAGAAGAGTTTTAAAAAGGGACCTCAAGCGCATTGCTAAAGCTTCTGGAGGTAGGTCTCTCCCAGCCCGAGACACACTACTTAGTAGTATGTGACTGGGTCACCGCTAAAGCTTCTGGAGGTGGGTCACGGGTCTTTCAACTGAAATGTTGACACTGAGTTTCAAAAACTTTTTGTTCTTCTCTGTTGTGCTCAGATAGATTTATAGAGCCATATTTTATTATTTTTAGGTAATTGGAAAAGTAGTTTGTTGCTGAGTTGTTGGAAATGAGTGAACTGATTTGACCTTAAAGTAACAGTCTTGTCTGTGACCTTGAAATAATACATTGCTCTTCTCATGAGGAAAATCACTAAACTACAATCATGAAAACAAATGTGTATCTTATGATTCTCATGTAGCAACTATCCTGTCCACACTGGCCAATCTGGAAGGGGAAGAGACTTTTGAAGCTACGATGTTGGGACAGGCAGAGGAAGTAGTCCAGGAGAGAATCTGTGATGATGAGCTGATCTTAATTAAAAAGTAAGAACGACTGTTGTAAGTTACAAAGCAATGCAGATTCTGTTGTGAAAAGAATTCTTTTCCATTTACTTGCTGCTCTAGTCTCTCAGTGATAGAAGCAGTTTAGGCGTGGGATAAAAATTATATTGGACCATTGTGAACTGAGATAGTATTTTTTCTCTTGTGTGTGGACTAAACATTGTTCTTGGTGCCTTATGCTTAAATGTGAGCAGGATTTAACCAAGGTTGTTTGTATTGATGCTGCTTTCATTAATTAAAAAATGCTAATGACTTCACTTTTTGTCTTTCATAGTACCAAGGCTCGTACATCTGCATCAATTATCTTACGAGGAGCAAATGATTTCATGTGTGATGAAATGGAGCGATCTTTACATGATGCTCTTTGTGTGGTGAAGAGAGTTTTGGAGTCAAAATCTGTGGTCCCAGGTGGAGGTGCTGTAGAAGCTGCCCTGTCCATCTATCTTGAAAACTATGCAACCAGTATGGTAAGGATGGTTTCAGAAAGGCGTAGGAGACGGTGGTGTTAGGTGTACCTGTCAGAACCTACTGCTGTATGCTGTGTTTGCTTTCATGAAGACACCTCGTGTTTTTCTTTGTAGGGATCTCGGGAACAGCTTGCTATTGCAGAGTTTGCAAGATCGCTTCTTGTTATTCCTAATACACTGGCAGTGAATGCTGCCCAAGACTCCACCGACCTGGTTGCCAAGTTAAGAGCTTTTCACAATGAGGCTCAAGTTAACCCAGAACGTAAAAATCTAAAGTGGTGAGTTTACAGTTTCCTTGTGTTCTGTCGTGGGTCTGTTTTAAGTTCACCACAGTACCTTTGGGAAATATTTGAAGGGACTTGTCACATACTGAAAGTTTACAGGCATCATTGTTGTTTGGTGCCTATATGTGTAATGGTGGCTGCTGATTTTTAGCACTGTTGCTTTTAGGTGTCATCTCTGGACCCCATTCTGACTCCCTGGGTAGTCTAGGGGAAGTCCAAGAGGGTGATCTTAGGTTATTCTCAACCTTTTCAGGCAGCCCTCTCAGCTTACAGTGAGTACAGTCTCAGAACAGTGTGTCATTAGATAATTTGATCCTTTTGAGGACATCATAAACCATATTTAACACCAAGCAAGACAGTTATGCTGTCACTAGGCAAAAGAATCTTTTGACCACCAAACTGCGCACTACTTGGTTGAACATATTATCAGCGTGCAACATGTGACTGTGCTAAATGTTTGGCAGATAAGGTTTCTCTGCTACACTACCAGCTTTTCTACTCCCAGAGATACTTGTTAGAATCCCAGTCTTGTGATATCCCAGAATAGCTGGAACACACCACTTCAACTTGGAAGAGGTCACTGAATTTTCATCATTACAGGATTGGTCTTGATTTGATCAATGGGAAACCACGAGACAACAAGCAAGCAGGGGTTTTTGAACCAACCATAGTTAAAGTGAAGAGCCTGAAGTTTGCAACAGAAGCTGCGATCACCATTCTTCGAATCGATGATCTGATAAAATTACACCCAGAAAGCAAAGACGATAAACATGGAAGTTATGAAAACGCCGTTCACTCTGGAGCCCTTGATGACTGATTGATTGGATTTCCCTTTTATTTATAGCAGTATCAGGCGCAATGTCTTAGCCTTGGGTGTCTCATTAAAGTACAACAAGCTGACCTGTCCTCACTTTGGTCCTCTGATTTCACATACTATGTAGTGTTTCACTGATTTAGCAAGAAGCGTTCAGGGGTGGTGGCTGTCAGGCAGATCATCCTCTCTGAACACACATTGCTATCCCCATGTGTCCCGCCCATTCTCTCAAGGCTGTGTAACAAGGTCACTAGAATCCTACAGCCAGATGCTCCCAGAGGATGTCCCAAGGCAATGGCTCCTCCATCGATGTTGACCTACAGGAGGGGAGGAGATCAAGTCAGTCTTTTGTGGACACAAGTTAACAACCCCGTTTATCTTTGTCCTCTCTGTTATGCTAGCAAACCACCCTTTCCACTCCCACTGTCAAGCTTAGGAGTAAATACTGCTGATGCCCTCACTGTGAAAACAAGTCAACAACACTGGGCAGAAGCAGCCTTAAACTTGGATTGTGCAAGTTCATTAGCAAACAGTAAAGCTTCTGTTGGTTACCTTCTCGGGGTTTAATCTGAGTTCTTTAGCTATTGCAACAGAGAGAGCTGCCTAGGCTTCATTGATTTCAAACACATCAACATCTTCCAAATCCAGCCTGCTTTTGCAACCTACAGGAAGAAAATGAGCTGAAGTTAAATCATTAGTTATTAGCAAGTTCATGATGCGTGGGTGGGACTCTGGGAACTATGCAGTTAGGTGTGCCATGGTGGCCTCTGACTGTCCCAAGGGTTTAAAAGGTGAACACACCAGGCTATATAATGTTCCCAAAAGCACTATGATAGGCTCCTTTAATGACAACACCACAGTAAGGAAGTTACTCTAGGTAGAGTGGCATACCTGTAGTGTAGGCACTTAAGAGGCTGAGACAGGACAACTAAGTTTGAGACCAGGTTGGGCTGTGTAGATAAAGACCCACCTTCAAAACCAAAAGTCCAGGCTGGAGAGATGGCTCAGTGGTTAAAGGTCCTAAGTTTAGTTCCCAATAACCACATGGTAGCTCACAACCATCTATAATGAGATCTGATGCCTTTTGGCATTTGGGCATATGTGCACACAAAACGCATTATACATAAATACACAAAATATGCATAAATGAAATTTAACCAGGTGGTGGTGATGCATACCTTTAATCGCAGAACTTGGGAGCCAGAGACACATCTGTTAGTTCAAGGCCAGTCTCTTGCACAGAGTGAGTTCCAGCAGGCTTAAAAAGCTACAGAGAAACCGTCTCAACTAAAACCTGAGAGCATAATCCAGTACTTTGTGACTAGCATTTTTTTTCACTAACGAGTTTGAACTGACAAAGTGCAGGTGAAGTTCTTTGAATAGCACCTGAATTTCAAGTTTTAACTCCCAGAACCCACGTTTTAAGAAAGGCTGTGGGACGGGGGCGCTGGAGAGATGGCTCAGTGTTTAAGAGCACTGCCTGCTCCTTCAGAGGTCCTGAGTTCAATACCCAGCAACCACATGGTGGCTCACAACCATCTGTAATGAGATCTGGCGTGTGGGCATACATGGAGGCAGAATGTTGTATACATAATAAATATTTTTAAAAAAAAGCCTGCTGGGTGGCGGTGGTGCACGCCTTTAATCCCAGCACTTGGGAGGCAGAGGCAGGCAGATCTCTGAGTTCAAAGCCAACCTGGTCTACAGAGCTGGTAAAGAGGTGCACTTGTAATCCCATTGCTGATGAGGCTAGGGTGGTCAGGTTTTAGGATTACGTGCTGCAAATGAAACCTGGTAACATAAACCAAGTGAAAGCACCTCCTAGCATTCCAGAGTGGAACGGGGAGCTGGCAGCAGAGTGGCACACTTGGCACCAGGTACATTCGTACACAGAAAAGTAATGCACACCTGTAGCCCTAGTATTTGGGAAGGTACTAGCTGGAGGAACAGAAGTTCAAGACCAACCTCTGGCTACACAGTCTGAAAGCAAGCTTCTTCAGACCCTGTCATGCATGTGCCAAGTATGCCCACACAAAGATTACCAAAGAGACTCACAGCTTGCTTTATGGATGGAATTGGTCCTGCTCCCATAATGGAAGGCTCCACACCAGCTTGTGACCAGGAAACTATTCTTGCTAAAGGTCTCAGCCTTCGACTCTCGGCTTCTGTCTTCTTCATAAGAACCACAGCAGCGGCACCATCGTTTATCCCTGTGAACAAGTGACTCGGTTTCTACAGTGCTCTTTGTCAGGTGTGTACCCAGGGCCACCACCTTTTCCACCTGAAAGCATCAAGCTACTGACAGGTTGGCAAAGCCCTTGGCTGTGATTCATCAGGCCGCACAGTGTACTTAGAAATGGTCAGGTTTGGAGTATGATGTTGACCATGCATGATTAGATGCCCCCAATAGCTATAGAGAAGAGGGGGTCAAGGATGAAACAAAACTGAAGAGACACCCTAAGCCTTCCAGGTTCCGGGGCTTCCTGAAACTGGAAAAGTATGTGGTGGATGAACATAGGAGGGTTTTGTTTCCAGATAGGGTCTCACCATGTAACCCAAGCTAGCCTAGAATTTTTTTATGTAGACCAGGGTGACCTTGAAACCACAGAGCTCTGCCTGCCTTTGCCAACTAAGAGCTAGAAGTGAAGGCCTGTGAAACTGGAGTACTTTCTTTTCTTTGGGGGGGAGGGGAGGTCAGGGGAGATGGTGTCCAGACAACGTTTCTCTGTCTAACAGTCTTGGCTGTCCTGGAACTCGCTTTGTAGGCCAGGCTGGCCTCGAACTCACAAAGATCCACCTGCCTCTGCCTCCCGAGTGCGCCACTACCGCCCGACTACTCTGGAGCTCTTAATTTTATTCTTTTCACTTGTATGTCTAGACTAGATATCATGAAAGCAAGTCACCGCAGAGTAGATTAATAACCAACAATATAGAGAGGACAAACTTTCTCTAAACTCAGCTTTAGGTATTTTGTGTAGAAAGATTTACTTGGTAAACTTGCCAAAGTTGGTTCTTCCCACAATGCCCTTCAGAAATCGAACCTGTTGTGTTGGCAGACGTGAATGTTCCTGTCCCATCAGTAAGAAAGTAAGGTTTTAGCTTGCCCATGGCTTCCATGTTACTCCCATGGCGAGGAAACTCATCAGTTTTCACTTCAGTAGGTCCTGCAAAAAGTAAAACCAGTTACCTGGGATGAGTACAGAGAAGGGAGAGTGCTGGGACTGGGGACTCTCAGACAAGAGGATTTGCATTTGGTAGAAAGGTTTATTAACATCCAACCACTTACATTCTGGTAGGAAACTGCTAGAATTACTGCATGCTACCCCCCATGAGAACTCTTCATGGGACAGTCTTGCTGTGTTCCAAGTCCACAGCCCTTCCTAAGGACAGAGGTCATTTGTATTGTATGCACATGGGTTTGAATCATTGCATTCAGCTGGCTACAACTGAGTGGCTCAGGACTGGGACAATCCACCTTCTAGGAGCTGAGCATGAATGTCAGTTATGGATAAGGGAACTGTCTGCAGATTCGGCTTCACAGCACAGACAGTACCCTAACGTGATGCGTCTTTAAGGAACTGGAAAGACCGTTTAGTCTTTAAGGTTGCTTGCTATTCATCATGACGACCAGAATTTGCATCTACCTCCAGCAGCTCAGAAGAATCTGAAACTCTAGTTCCTAGGGTCCAAGGTCTTCAAACAGTCCCCAAGGGTATCCACACACGTGTGCATATACTCACAGATACAGATAGACAGACATATGTACACACATGAAAATAAGGTAAAATAAATCTTTTGAGAATGTGCTCCCTTCAGAATGTGAGTGTGAGTGAGACACAAGATCAACTCTGCAGAGTGGATGCCTCCGGAAAGGTTTGGAGAGCTATTGTCCCCTAACGACCACAAACCGATGCTCCGCTTCTCATGGAGCCCACTGCATACACACTGCAGCCGTGGACAGTTTCCCATGTGTCCATATCCCGTGGAGACAGCATTTTCCAGCCAGCGTGGTGGTGCACCTGTTATCCCAGCACTCAGCAGGCAGAAGCAGGAGGATCACCCACCAGTTGGAGGCCAGCCTGGTCCACATAGTGAGCTCTAGGCCATCTACACAGCAAGACCATGTATCAAAACAACATGCTGGGCAGTAGTGGTCACACCTTTAATCCCGGGACTCAGGGGAGAGAATCAGGCAGATCTCTGTCATCTACAGAGTGAGTTTCAGGACAGCCAGGGCTACACAGAGAAACCCTGTCTTGAAAAACCAAATAACAAGCAAACCTAACAACAACAACAACACATCACCGTCTACTCTCTCACATTCTGATGTGTGAAGCCTACACCTCTACTGCTTGTAAAGCCCAAAGTTCACAAACAGCCCTCCATACCACCCTTGGGTGTCAGTCACACCTACAAACAGACTCACGTGTACTGTGGTCTCCGTACTCACCTTTCCTGGAAGACACCAGCACTGGCACGATCTCCTTGTCAAAGTGGCCAGCTTTCTGTGCGTGCTCCGCCCTGTTCTGGGACAGAACTGCAACCTTGTCCTGGGCTTCTCTGCTCACTTGCCATTTTTTGGCTACATTTTCAGCTGAGGAGAAGGAAAGGAAAAACAGCATTTTCAAGAGCTGGGTTTTGTTAGCTCAAGTTACTTACATTTACATTTACACCAGAACACACCAGCAGTGTGCACCAGCAGTGCACGCCAGCAGGGCCTCCTGATAGGTGAGAGGCAGTGCTCTGCAGGTCGGCTACCCTGATAGTGGACCTGAAAGCTGGTTCTCTTGAGAGGCATTTCCTCTCTCTTTCTATACATGGAAGTGGAAACTTCCAGAAATCAGTATCCAGATTTGCCATTGATATTTTTGTCCCATTTACCTGAACATTCTCCTCCCTAATCATCAGAGGAAATGATGAACATACAAATTCCCTTTTACCTCTGAATTATAATTTCACTATATACTTTCCACGAACAAATTATTTACCTACATAACGGGTTGTTTAAAAGCAGAATCAGGACTGGTGATATGTCTCTACAGGTAAAGATGCTTGCTGCCAAAGCTGAAGACATGGATTCCACAAAGTGGGGTTTTATCTGAATACGACAGGCTGACCTGTGACCTCCAGGCTGACCTGTGACCTCTAGACATTCACATTGGTATTTTTTTTTTTACACAAGGGCTTAGCTGAGACATTGAGACATATGAGAACATTGGTACGTTCATACCTGTGTGCCCAAGTACACACAAGAATAGATTTTAAAACCATTTTTAAACAATCAGGAAATTTAACATCAATACTATTTCTTAACTCATCTTCAAAGTTTATCTATTGTACTATTAACTTTTTTAAAAAAGATTTATTGGGCTGGAGAGATGGCTCAGTGGTTAAGAGCATTGCCTGCTCTTCCAAAGGTCCTGAGTTCAATTCCCGGCAACCACATGGTGGCTCACAACCATCTGTAATGAGGTCTGATGCCCTCTTCTGGCCTGCAGGCATACACACAGGCAGAATATTGTATACATAATAAATCAATAAATAAATAAATATTAAAAAAAAAGATTTATTTATTGGGCTGGAGAGATGGCTCAGAGGTTAAGAGCACTGACTGCTCTTCCAGAGGTCCTGAGTTCAATTGCCAGCAACCACATGGTGGCTCACAGCCATCTATAATGAGATCTGGTGACCTCTTCTGGCATGCAAGCATACATGGAAGGAATGTTGTATACATAATAAATAAATAAATCGTTAAAATAAAAAAAGATTTATTTATTTTTTACTTATACAATGTTCTGCCTGCATGTTTGCCTGCAGACCACAAGAGGGCACTAGATCTCATTATAGATGGTCATGAACTTGGACCCCTGCAGGTTCTTTGATAAAGACGCAAAAAATATCAAATGGAAAAAAGAAAGCATAGTCAACAAGTGGTGATGGCATAACTGGATATCAACATGTAGAAAAATGTAAATAGACCCATATCTATCACCATGCACAAAACTCGAGTCCAAATGGATCAAAGACCTCAATATAAAGCCAGCCACACTGAACCTTATAGAAGAGAAAGTGGGAAGTACACTTGAACGCATTGGCACAGGGAACCACTTCCTAAATAGAACCCCAGCAGCACAGACACTGAGAGAAATAATTAATAAATGGGACCTCCTGAAACTGAAAAGCTTCTGTAAAGCAAAGGACACGGTCAACAAGACAAAACAACAGCCTACAGAATGGGAAAAGATCTTCACTAACCCCACATCAGACAGAGGTCTGATCTCCAAAATATACAAAGAACTCAAGAAATTGGACACCCAAAGATCACACAATCCAATAAAAAAAAATGGAGTACAGACCTAAACAGAGAACTCTCAACAGAGGAATCTAAAATGGCTGAAAGACACTTAAGGAAATGTTCAACATCCTTAGTCATCAGAGAAATGAAAATCAAAACAACTCTGAGATTCCATCTTACACCTGTAAGAATGGCCAAGATCAAAAACACTGATGACAACTTATGCTAGAGAGGTTGTAGGGAAAAGGGAACACTTCTGCATTGCTGGTGGGAATACAAGCTGGTACAACCCCTATGGATGTCAGTATGGCGATTTCTCAGAAAATCAGGAAACAACCTTCCTCAAGACCCAGTAATACCACTTTTGAGTATATATCCAAAGGATGCTCAATCGTGCCACAAGGACATGTGCTCAACTATGTTCACAGCAGCTTTTTTTGTCATAGCCAGAACCTGGAAACAACCTAAATGCCCCTCGATCAAAGAATGGATAAGAAAAATGTGGTACATTTACACAATGGAGTACTACACAGCAGAAAAAAAGAACAACAGCTTGGATTTTGCAGTAAAATGGATGGAACTAGAAAGCATTATTTTGAGTGAGGTAACCCAGACCCAGAAAGACAATTATCACATGTACTCACTCATAAGTGGTTTTTAAACATAAAGCAAGGAAACCCAACCTACAAACCACAATCCCAGAGAACCTAGACAACAATACGGACACTAAGAGAGGCTTACATAGATCTAATCTACATGGGAAGTAGAAAGTATAAAAAGACAAGATCTCCTGAGTAAATTGGGAGCATAGGGACCTTGGGGGACGGTTGAAGGAGGGAGGGGAGAGGCAAGGAGGGGAGCAGAGAAAAATGTAGAGCTCAATAAATATCATAGAAAAAAAGAACTTAAAAAAAAGACAACATGTGGAAATTGGTTCTCACCTTGTAAAATGTTGGCCCCAGATATTGGGCTCAAATCATCAGTACTGGGAACAAGTGCCTACCCAATCTTCTTGTTGGCCTAATGTGGACTCTTATAAATGCTGAGGGACATTCAAAATAGAAGGCTATCATAAGCATTCCTCAGAAGTGAGGAACAGAATTCATACATACACACACAATAAAAGAAAGTTAGTTTTGGATACTTGGAAAATACCCTAAAATTTTAAAAGTTTTTTTCTGGGCACAGTGGCATATACATATACACATACATACATGCATGCATATATATATATGTGTGTATGTGTGTGTGTGTGTAAATGCATACGCATATATAATATAGCACTCAGAAGGCAGAGCTGGAGAGGCAAGAACTTAAGGTTAGGCTAGGCTATGTAACAATTCCTGGGCTAGCCTCAGCTACATAGTAAGCAGGGATGAGACAGCAACCAGCTAATCTTGGGGATTCATTTCAGAAAACACTGTATGCTTCTGGAAAAACAGCTTAGAAAAATTACACCCTGGCTCCACTGCCTGGCTGATGAGCTGTTCTTTTCTCATCCAACCTGGAGAACAATGGACATTCAGGCAGGGCTCCAGGCTGAGTCGTTTTCTGTGTTCATCAGCAGCACATGCACCCTAGGTGACGAGGATGGTGAGCCCCTCTGCACTTACCTTGCTCATGTTCTCCATGCCTCCTGCAACCACAATGCTGGAGTCGCCTATGGCTATGGACTGGGCTGCAAGGCACACGGCTTTTAGGCCTGAGCCACAGATCATCTGGCAGCTCCATGCTGGAACCGAGTAGGGGATTCCTGCACCCACACTGGCTTGTCGAGTGGGATTCTGCCCACAACCTGGAACAGGAACACAGAGGCCTCTAAGCCATCAAGGAGAAAGTAAAACATGAGGGTACAAGTGTGGGCTAAATGCCCTCCGGCCAGCTAAGTTCTCACAGCAGCACAGATGCCTGCTTCCCTCCCTGCCACTCTGCCTGGGACAGATGGCACCTTGCGAAACTCCTAGGTGTTTCAACGAGACGCTTCCTCCTCCACAGGCAAAGCCTTAAGACAGAACTGCTAGACCTTTATCTCTAGAGGCCAAACCTTTCCTCCTACTCGGCAAGAAATGTAACGTAGACCAAGGGTGACAGCCAGCGGTCACATGGCAGTAAACACAAGGCGAAATTCAGACATGGAGAGCATTTGCTCCCAGAAGCCTGGCATATGACGACACTTAGGAATAAAGGGGGCCTGTAACTTATTGTACTGTGAGAAAAGCGCATGAAACAAATTATACATAAAATCAGGCTGTTGTAGGGGTTCACAGCACTTTTTACGCTTTGGCAGGAGATCATACACCACATGTTCAAAGCTATCCTGGGTTGTACACAAAGTTTGAGACCAGTGTGTACTACACGGTCAGTTCAAGGCCCACATATACTGCATAACAACTTGTAGGCCAACCTGCACTACCTAGTAAGACTGTCTAAAAAGGAAGGGCGGAGTGGGGTCTGGGAGATGGTTTGGTGGTTAAAAGTCCTTATCGGCCTTTCAGAGGACCTGAGTTTTGTTCTCAATACCCACACAGTGCAGGTCACAACAGCCTGTGAGTCTAGCTCCATGGGATCTGTCACCCTCTCCTTGCCTCTGTGGGCATTTCTCTCAAGTACTTAAACTCATGTACACATACACATATTTTAAAATATAGAAAATAGCTGGGCAGTGGTGGTGCACACTTTTAAGGCAGAGCCCTGTGGATCTCTGTGAGTGCAAGGCCAGCCTGCTCTACAAAGAGAGTTCCAGAACAGCCAGGGCTACACACAGAGAAATGCTTTCTTGGAAAAACCCAAAAATAAATAAATAAGTAAATAAAACCTACAAATAACTGTACCACTTTTTTTTTATCCATTCTTCGATCGAGGGGCATTTAGGTTGTTTCCAGGTTCTGGCTATGACAAACAAAGCTGCTGTGAACATAGTTGAGCACATGTCCTTGTGGCACGATTGAGCATCCTTTGGATATATACCCAAAAGTGGTATTACTGGGTTTTGAGGGAGGTTGTTTCCTAATTTTCTGAAAAATTGCCACACTGACATCCATAGGGGTTGTACCAGCTTGCATTCCCACCAGCAATGTAGAAGTGTTCCCTTTTCCCCACAACCTCTCCTACACAATGGAGTACTACACAGCAGAAAAAAATAACAACAGCTTGAATTTTGCAGGAAAATGGATGGAACTAGAAAGCATTATTTTGAGTGAGGTAACCCAGACCCAGAAAGACAATTATCACATGTACTCACTCATAGGTGGTTTTTAAACATAAAGCAAAGAAAGCCAGCCTACAAACCACAATCCCAGAGAACTTAGACAACAATGAAGATACTAAGAGAGACTTACATAGATCTAATCTACATGGGAAGTAGAAAGTATAAGAAGACAAGATCTCCTGAGTAAATTGGGAGCATAGGGACCTTGGGGGAGAGTTGAAGGAAGGAGGGGAGTGGCAGGGAGGGGAGCAGAGATAAATGTAGAGCTCAATAAATATAATGGGAAAAAATCTACAAGTAAGATAATATATTACATATTATATATATACATATATATATCAAAATCAGAACTGATAAATGCCTCTCTTTCTTAACTGAGGGGACTGTCCTCAGTTGGAATATAACACATAGTTAAAAGTAGCAGCAGGCCAGGGAAGTTCTGTTCTTCACCTGCCCCCCGGAGTGCCGGAGTGGGAGGGAACTACCAGGAAAAGACCCCCCCATCGCCCCTGCCGGCAGAGTGGGGCTGCAGAGCCCAAAGGCTCCCATTCTCCGTGGCCTCCATCCTAGGGAAGCAGACAGCCTGAGGAGGGAGAGCTTTATCTTTCAGCTGGGCCGCTGGGCCAGCCGTTCACTCCCTAGGGATTCGTTTCTTTTATTTAATTGGTTCTTGCATAGCTCACAATGGTTTTGCCTTTTCTGTATATTGCTCAGGTAGGTTTTAGGCCTTTTGTTTGTGTTTCTTCACCCAGTTTGCTATTCTTCACTATACCCTTTGGACACATCTTAGATACTACCCCTCATATTCCTATGTCCTTCCCCCTTTCTTTTTTTTTTTTTTTTTTTTTTTGGTTTTTCGAGACAGGGTTTCTCTGTAGCTTCGGTGCCTGGAACTAGCTCTTGTAGACCAGGCTGGCCTTGAACTCACAGAGATCCACCTGCCTCTGCCTCCTGAGTGCTGGGATTAAAGGCGTGCGCCACCACCGCCCGGCTCCTTCCCCCTTTCTTCTTCTTTCTCTTCCTCCTCTTCCTATTTTCTCTCTCTTCTGGAGACGGGGTTTCTCTGTATAGCCCTGACTATCACTTTATAGATACTTCAAACTCATAGATCAGCCTGCCTCCCAAGTTTTTTTTATGTTCCTGTCTTGAGATTTAGGTATCTGGTGTCATTTCTTGGCTTGCTCGCTTATTTTCTTTTAAATCATCTATATTCTTTCAGTTGAAGTATTTGCAGTGTTCAAGTGGCACTTGGATATGCTAGTGTTGAGTGTGTACTTTACAAAATAATTCCTCAGCTGGACGGTGGTGGCGCATGCCTTTATTTTATTTTTTTTTTTAAAGATTTATTTATTTATTATGTATACAACATTCCTTCCATGTATGCTTGCATGCCAGAAGAGGGCACCAGATCTCATTATAGATGGCTGTGAGCCACTATGTGGTTGCTGGGAATTGAACTCAGGACCTCTGGAAGAACAGTCAGTGCTCTTAACCTCTGAGCCATCTCTCCAGCCCTGGCGCATGCCTTTAATCCCAGCACTTGGGAGGCAGAGGCAGATGGATCTCTGTGAGTTCGAGAGTTCGAGACCAGCCTGGTCTTCAGAGCTAGTTCCAGGACAGGCTCCAAAGCTACAGAGAAACCCTGTCTTGAAAACTAAAAAAAAAAAAAAAAAAAAGAAAAGAAAAAAGAAAAAAAGAAAATAATTCCTCAGATCAGAAGCTCTGGATGCCTAACAAAAGCTTTATATTATTCCTTGGGAGAGTAACAAGAGATGTTTGATAGTATCATTAAGCAATTATCATACTAGCCAATTAATAACAGTGGCTCCTTTGACATCAATAACTTGGAGAACCAGTAACCAAAGATACTGTGGAATGTACTGGATTTCAATTAATAAGATTAGGAGTGGGAGGAAAATAGGGTGGGTAAGGATAAGGATTAAGTGTTAGACTTTGAAAGGAGAGCACGGGCAGGAAGAAGTCAGTATTTAGATGGACTTTGAAAACACAGTGTGGATAAGAATTAAGGATTAGATTAACTTTGGAAAGAAAAAAATTGAGGTGAGCAGCTGGGAGGGGAAAGTTGAGACGGTTACAGTCCATAGATCTTAGAGTCTGTTAAAGCTACAGAAGGTTATAGTCAAGTGAAAAAGAGGAGAAGGCCAGGTGGTGGCACCCGCCTTTATTCCCAGCACTCGGGAGGCAGAGGCAGGTGGATCTCTGAGATCAAGGCCAGCCTGGTCTGCAGAGCAAGTTCCAGGACAGCCAGGGCTGCACAGAGAAACCCTATCTGGAAAAGCCAGGGGGAACCCTCTGTAAAGTCTCAGTGATAGAGCAAACCAAGGACAGACAGAGAGTTTGGGCTTAAAGACCAAGTGGAGAAACTGTCACAGTGCAGCAAGGACAAAGACAAGAACTCCAAGATAGGTGCGACAGAGTGCAAAGACCACATTCATTGATTATAAGCAGAGATGAGAAATCTCATTCTAAAGGCATAGAAAACAATTTCAAAAGAGTCATAACAGAAAATTTCCCAGAGTTAGAAAAGAGATGTTGATCCAAATACAGGACATTTGGGACACCAAACAGACCACACCACTTTACAATTAAAACACTTGCCAGGCAGTGGTGGCACACGCCTTTAATCCCAGCACTTGGGAGGCAGAGTCAGGCGGATCTCTGTGAGTTCGAGGCCAGCCTGGTCTACAAGAGCTAGTTCCAGGACAGGCTCCAAAGCCTGTCTTGAAAAACAAAACAAAACAAAAAACACTTAATATACAGAAGAAAGAAATTAAACTCTAAACACCAAGAGAGAAGCGCCAAGTCACACATGAAAGCAGGTGCATCAGAATGACACCCGATTACTCTACTAAAATGTTTTGTTTTATTTTAACTTTTATTTCGTGTGCATTGGTGTGAGGGTGTCAGATCCCCTGGAACTAGAGTTACAGACAGTTGTGCCATGTGGTGCTGGGAATTGGACCTGGATCCTCTGCAAGAGCCCACTGGGCTATCTTCAGTCCCCTCAACTGAAAGCTTAAAAGCTAGAAGGCTTAGAAAGATATATAACAAGTTCTGAAAGATAAAATACTGCCAACCTATAATACTAAGCCCAGCAAAACTATGTGTTATAATAGAAGAAAAAAGATAAAAAACCTTCCATGACAAAAATAGATGGAAAGAATTTATGGATATTAAGCCAACTTTACAGAGCATACTTGAAAAAATACTTAGAGGAGATAAACAAATTCACACAGACATCCACAGGGAAGAATAAACCAAGCTAGAATAATACCAAGCAAGAGAGAACGAGAAAAATAAGACAAACAAAAACAATAAAATTAAACAAAAAGGCAGGCATCAGTGAACATCTTTCAAAACTAACTCTGCGTATTAATGATCTCAATCCCCCAATAAAAGACTCAGACTAGTAGATTGGATCAAAAAACAGGAACTCTCTGTTTGTTGCTGCCAAGAAACACTCCTCACCAAAAGGACAGATACTACCTGAGGGTGGAAGATGGCGCTGTGGATTCGTAGATGTGTGCCTTTAATTTGTTGAGCTTAGGAAGTTAGAAAGGACTCAGGAGAGGAGGGAGGAAGAGGTCCGAAGGAGTGAGGAGCTATTAGCCATGGATAGCACAGTAAAAAGACGAATACTGGGGTACAGAGATACGGATGGGTAATGGGAGAGAAGAGGGGATGAATCAAACCCTTTATAGAAGCCCACTATTCTGTAAGCTAATTAAAAAACATGGTTTAAAGGGAGCTTGAACGAAGATACCCTATAGGAGTGGAACATGCTTTTGCCAGGAGGCGTGGTTGGTACTGAAAACCTGGTCAAAAACCTATGGGTAAGGAAATCATAAACCCTAATTGAGGGGAACCTGAATTTTGTTCCCAGTATTCATGTCAAACAACTCACAACTGCCTGTAATTCTAGGCCCAGGGGATTCAAAGCCCTCTTTTGGCCTTCACACACGCTCACATATATGTACATACATGCACACACACACACAGACTCACATGCTCTAAACAAATAAAAATGGACAGAGACAGTTGGATCTCTGTGAGTTCTAGGCTAGCCTGGTCTTCATGGTGAGTTCCAGGACAGTCAAGGCTATAGCATGAGACCTTGTCTCAACAAACAAACAAATCCATCCCCATCCCCAAAAGAAGAACTACGCCCTGCAAACTAAAACACCTAACCAGCACAACTCACTGTTGTTAACTCCACAAAAAAAAAAAAAATCACTTTTAAACCCTAACTTTTTATCCCTCGTCCCTAACATCTCAGGTTAATATTGTACTATAAAATGCAGTGCAACTTTAAAAGTCCAGAGTCTTTAAAATCTCCAGTGTGTTAAAAGTCCAAAGTCACTTAACAGTGATTTCCTAAAAATAAAAGACAACCTGGTCTACAAGAGCTAGTTCCAGGACAGGCTCCAAAGCTACAGAGAAACCCTGTCTCAAAAAACCAAAAAAAAAAAAAAAGACAAATTATACACTCAAAATATTCTTGCTGGGTTGGTGAGGCACACCTTTAATACCAGCACTCAGAAGGCAGAGGCCAGCCTGGTCTACAGAGTGAGTTCCAGGACACCCAAAGATACACAGAGAAACCTTGTCTTCCAAAACCAAAAATAAAACAACAAAAACAACAACCACAAGTCCAGCAGTATACCTGGAAACTGATGGTTCAGGGTCAGACAACCTTCTGGGATGCAAAGGGCTTGGGCAGTCTGCTTCTCTGCCATTCACCCCGCAAGGTTTCCTCCTGCTGCTGCTCCTTCCTTATGTGCAGCCCTCATCGGTGGGCATCCCACAATCCTGGCATCTCCAATATCATGGGGTTCCCATCCCACGTGAGGCTTCACCTTCAATAGCTGCCTCCCAGAGCCTTTCTGTAAAGACTCTGACCATGCCACAAAGTGCCCAGCCTCCTGTGCTCTCCAGACCGCTTCACAAATGCATTTTCTTTTTCTTTTAAATTTTTTATGGGTTATTTAACTTTATTTTATGCGCATTGGTGTGAAGGTGAAGGGTCAGATCCCCTGGAACTGGATTTTCAGACAGTTGTGAGCTGCCATGTGGGTGCTGGGAATTGAACCCGGGTCCTCTGGAAGAGCAGTCAGTGCTCTTAACCACTGAGCCATCTCTCCAGCCCCACAATTGCATTTTCATGCCTTCAAAACTAGTGCCAGACTCCCAGGAGGTGGTGGCACACACCTTTAAACCCAGCACTGAGGACACAAAGGCAGGCAGATCTCTGTGAGTTTGAGACCAGACTGATCTAAGAGAGAGTCCAGGACAGGCTACAAAGCTACGCAGAGGAAACCCTGACTCAAAAAATCTAAAATAAATAAATAAATAAATTACTCTTAGATTGCCCAGTCTGATTTGCAGCTCCAGATGTGACCTGGCCTGGCTTGGGCCAGCTTCTGTGTGCCCACCCTAGAGACACACAAGAGGTTTCATCTCAGTGATGCAGGTGACTTCTGCTGACAGATGTTTCTTTGGCCCCATCCTGATCAGCAAACAGAACCTCACTGAAAATATCACATGAGTGGCCCAGGCCCAGTTCCTGATAAACTCTTCTCCCCTCCAAACTCTCATAAGCCAGGCATCCACAGTCCACATTTCTTACAGTGTTCCTGTTTCCTTGCTTCTCCCAAAACAGCCCATCAAGTATTACAAAAGAAGGGATTTTCCAGCCTAAGTCTTCCACACTCCTCCTAAAAGACAACATGGCCAGCTCGTGCACAGCAGCCAGCCTATTCCTGACAGCAATTTCTAGTCTAATGGGTTACTATCTGGCACCGTGATAAAATATCCTGACAGAACTCAGGAAGATAAGGCTCATTCGGCCTATTTATTTGACTGGAACAATTCTCTTCCACAGCCCATCACTTCTGGGGAAACCATGCCACAAGCTCAGTCTCCTAGCTGGGTCCCAGCCAGTTGAGCAGCCAGAGAGAAACAAAGACCCCATGCTGCTGGCTCAGGCAGCTCTCGTCACCCTGAAGCAGCTCGGGGAGCAGCTATGATAGGGTTCTATGTTCAGGATGGGTCTTCCCACCTCGAACAACTGAGACAAGCTCTCAGGAGAAGCTACGGATCAACCATGTCGGGAGTTCCTCCCGTTTAGACTCTTCCAGGTGACCTTAGGTTGTCTCAGATTGAAGGTAAAGCTAGCAAGCACAGGTATTATTTACTGAAGGCATTATTACATTAGGCTGCCCTTGAACTCACAAAGATCTGCCTTCCTCATCCACCTGAGTGCTGGCATTAAAGGCATATGCCCAGGCCTGGCCCTAAACTTCCTTCATTTTAACAACAATGAATGATAAATACTTAAGCAAATAAAACCTTTCTAAAATGCAATATATTTTATACTCTATATCCTCAGGGTTTGGAGCTCAGACATGAATTCTGAAGGTGGTAGTGCCACCATTTAGCAGAATATGAGCTGTGTGCTGGAGACCTGGCCCAGACAGTGCTCACTCCTCAGCTCCGATGCTCAACACTTGGTAGTCACTCAGTAAAATCCTTCTTACGTGCTTGGGGAAATGTCTTGGCTTAAGAAGCATGACGAATCTGTGTTCAAGTTCCAGCTCCATTTCAAACTGTGGCCTCGGCGAGTGCAGGCGTTTCAGCTTCATTCACTCCTTTATGGGATGGAGATGGTAGGATCCACATGGCAGAGGGACAGGGTTAAGTGAGGCAATAAAGAGGAGGCGCTTTGGCACAGTGCTTCCTAAAACATACACTTCACGGGTCCCCAGTGAGCACTGCCATGTTTTGTCACGGTTATGTGAGAAATCCTGCAGAAGCCAGTGCAATGTGCAAGAATATAACAGAAAAACCAGTAATGGAATGTCCTTTGACACGTGAGAAGGCCTTTAAGGAGGGAGGAGGGAGCAGCTGACTATAGGCAGAACCACGGCAATAGCGTCACTGTTGAGCCTTGGGGGACCATGAGAAAGTGGTGTGGCTCGAATAAGACTTTAGGCTCCATAAGGACAAGTTGACAGAGGTGCTCAGAAAAGACGATTTCAAAGCCAGGTGTGATGGTGAACACTTGGGTAGTGGGGACAGAGCTGAAGACCCTAAGGCCATCATTCTTAGCTACACATTAAATTTGCGGTGGCGGGGCTGGAGAGATGGCTCAGTGGTTAAGAGCACCGACTGCTCTTCCAGGACCCAGGTTCAATTCCCAGCACCCACATGGCAGCTCACAACTGTCTGAAGATCCAGTTGCAGGGGATCTGATACCTTCACACCAATGCACAAAATAAAAAAGTTAAATAAACCATAAAAAGTATTTAAATAAATAAATTTGCGGTGGCCCAGGGTTGCGTGATAGTCTAAAGTAAAAAACAGAACCAAGGGACGGGAGAGATGATAGCTCAATGGTTAAGAGCACTGGCTGCTCTTCCAGAGGTCCTGAGTTCAATTCCCAGCATCCACATGGTGGCTCACAACCACCTGTAATGAGATCTGGTGTCCTCTTCTGGCTGCAGGTGTACATGCAGACAGAGCACTCATACATAAAATATAAATAAATAAAATTAAAAAACAAAAAAACAGAACCAAACCAAAACCCAAAAACTTTCTGACAAGGTGGCTCACTGCTGAGAATCACACCTGTCCTCTGGAGGAGTAGACAGTGCTCCTAACCACTGAGCCTGCCGATCGGAGTTAATTCCCAGGACCTGCATTGTGTGTGCTGGCGTGGGGGGTGGGGGACAACACGGACACACACACCAACTCCTACAAGTGGTCCTTCACCCCGTCCATGTGCTGTAACACCCCTCAAAAGTCAGTCAGTAAACTGGATTTTAAAAATTTAAAAAGAAAAATATCTAAGACAAACTACAGAACCAAAAAAAAAAAAAAAAACATAAGAAAATACAGGCTGAGCAGTCATAGTCTCAGAGTCATCAGTGTTCCACAGCATGAAACTTCCTGTTACTCACAGTGCCGGGATTAAACTTTGTGCACGGGGATAGGCTTTGTGCATGCTGGGGCGCTCCCGCTCCCTACACTGTCACCACCAGCCCGTCCCTTTTCTTCTCTGACAAAGGGTTCAGACTGGCTTCAGCCTCATGGTGCTCAGTTCCTGGACTTCAGGGTGCTGGGTTACACCCTCTTAACGCCAGGCCGGGCAACACGAACTTTCCCACACTGAAATGATGCCGCAGTGAAAGTCACAATGAAGGTGCATAACAGGGTTAGGTCATTGTTAAAGACATCCCGTCCCCTTTACATGGGACACACGAGATTGGTTTCATGTACAAAATCATAAACATTCTGTATAACCTCTAGACATTTGAATATTCAATATATATAATTGAAATTCAATATATATTGAAATTTAAAAAATCTGTTGGTGATTTTAAATTCCGAAATAAGTAGCTTTCTACATATGGACTAGTCAGAGGCTGGAGAGACGGCTCAGTGGTTAGGAGCACTGTCTACTCTTCCAGAGGACAGGTTTGATTCTCAGCAGCCACTTGGCAGCTCACAGCCACAACCATCTGTAATTCCAGTTCCAAGGAATCCAGTGTCCACTTCTGGCTTCCGCCAGCACCAGGCAGGCAAGTGGTGCACAGACACATATGCATGCAAAACACCCATTCAGAAAACATGGAATAGTCAGCCTGCACACCTACAAATGGGCGAGGTCTCAGACAGAGTGAGAACAGAAGTTGGTCGCGAGTACTAACTAAAATATCTCTACAATCAATTCCAATGTACGCTGAGGGACATAGGGGATGGCAGGACGGTGAACTCGCGACTTCACGCCTGCTAACCACACGCTTCACCGCTGAGCTACACACCCAGACCCCATGTCAGTTAACAGCACGAAATGGTCAGGGTCACTGGTCTGCAACCCCGCAGGAAGCAGAGTAAAGTGAAGGCGTCCTCAGACTCTCCTGTCTCCCTCCAGGGAGTGAGGAACAACCTATCTCATGACAAGTGGACACGCACACACCTGTTCTGCTACAGCCATCCTTCCTGCTGCTGGCACAGTGCCAGGCCCACACGCTTTGAGTGAATGTGTGGCATTTTAGACGTGCGGGGAGGGCCATGCGTACTCTCCTATGCACCAGGCTGGCCTTGCTTCTAACAACGCAAAGGCGGCACAGATCGGTGGTCTGGGATCACTCAGGGAAGAAGCTTGTCAAGGAGGGACAGAAAGAATCCCGGCACAGGGAACTCTAAACCAAGAACTGTCTGGTGGTGTGGGTGTGTTCGTGTGCGAATTAATGGTGTGTTTCTAATGAGCCCGGCCTCTCCTGGGGTTTCTGAGGAGTTACCTGCCGCCAAAACGTGTCCAAATATGACCTCGGACACCTCTTCTGGAGCCACCTTGGCCCTCTGCAGGACTTCTTTGATGACAGTTGTCCCCAGGTCGTGGACAGGCACAGTAGACAGGGCACCATTGAAGGAGCCTGTAACGGAACGGGGGAGAGAGACGGCGTGCGAACCGAGGAATGCTGAGGATGGCCGAGGAGGAGGATGGGGCCACATGCGATGGGAACTTTAAACTAATGCTTCTCCAAGTCCAGGGCTGCCCAGAGTCTGCTGAGCTCAGACCACCAGTGCCTGGCACTTGCCACCACAGAGAGACCGATGGGCCACTCACTATTCGGGGACACCCACCTATGGCGGTCAGTGCAGCGGAGACGATGACCACGGGGTCAGAGCCTGCGTTCATCCTGCTGCTCAGCTGGAGTCGGCACAGCTCTGGCTGCGTTTGTGGAAAACTTTGCTGAGTCTGGGCAGAGCAGGAGATGGAGTATACAGCCGCCACGCCCCGTTCGGGCTCAGCACACCGCCGGTCCGCCCCCCAACCCCCAGGCTCAGGGAGGGGCGGGGCGTGAGCAGCGTGGGGGTGGGAGGTGTCGGTGTGGTGTGTGTAGACGGTGTACGGTCCGGGTGGGGTAGAGACCTTTCTGGTGTGTATGTTGGGGTGAGTGCGGTCAGCGTGCAAAAGGCGGAGGAATTGTTGGGGGTGGGGGGGGAAGTCTCAGGCTGTGGACTTCGGACACGTGGAACACACCCCTCGAATCTTTCTCTGTATCCGTGGGGGTCATAGACCTCTTTTTCACATCGTGGTTTCTGTTTTTTGTGTATTTTCGAAGCAGTGAGAGTGGCCAAAAATCTACCTCTGGTTCAGCTGGGAATAGATTCTCCAGGCAGAATTCCCGAACCCTGTCATGAGCCAGAAGGAGCATGCTAGTTAGCTACAGTGTCAACTCCATAGGACTTCCTCCACATGAGCCTGGGCCCCGTAAACTGCAGCTCACTTGGATGCCAAGAACTGACCCGGTTCTTGTCAAGGGGAGAACCCCAGGAGCCTAGGACGCGGGCGCTTCTGGAAGGTGCTCTGTGGATCCTTTCCACTGAAGATCCCTTAAAAAACCTGTGGCCGAAGTCAGAATTTGCCAGGACTTTCTAACTACCTCTATGATGTTAGGAATGGACCCAGGTATATGGGCAAGCAAGGTTTTATTTCTGCAGAGATCATGACCGTTAAACCCTGCAGGCTGTGGTTGAGGCTGGGCTTTCATCCCTCCCCTCACTCCAGGTTGTTTGGCCTCACACTTTTTTCCAAAGGAAAAAAAATTAAGATTTATTTCATATATATCAGTGTTTTGTTTGTTTTTGTCTGGCTGCATGCATGTATACTACTTATGTTCCTAGTTCCTCAGGTAAGTCAAGAAAAGGCTTTTGATCCCCTGGAATGGAGTTAGGATGGTTTGGAATCACCATGTCCTAGAACTCACTCTGTAGACCAGACTGGCCCTTGAACTCACAAAGCTCTGCCTGCCTCTGCCTCTCAAGTGCTGGGATTAAAGGCGTGAACCACCACTGCCTCAAGTGTAACTTTTGAGAACAGATGTAACCTTGAGTATGTACTATTATCTAGAGAAATGCTGACTGGGGAGGGAACTTTTGTGAGGTGATGTCTTTTCTAATTGAAGATGGAACATCCTTGGTCTCATCTAAACTTTTGATAGAAAAGAGAACATTTCACTTACCTTTCCCACAATGCCTTGTGTCATGCCTTTTGCAGACTGACTCTGGCTATCCTCCCCACCCCTATTCCCTCACAGGGCAGCTGCAGGGCCCTCAGCCTTCTGAAAGGACAGTCATTCTGGTTTGCACCTGCAGCTTCGTGTCTTTTCTATCCCATGTCCCCCTAATCTGTGGCTATTCCTCAGGCCCCTCTGTGGGCTGACTGCCCCTCATCCATCTTTGCAGCAGGTCCACCCCAGACACCCAGTTATGTTGACAGCTCTAAAACCCTTGTTTGCCTATGAGCAGACTGGCCCTTTCTATTTAAATTTCCTAGGATTGAATTTGACTGCCAGCATCCACAACTCCTTACAACTACCTCTAGTTCCAGGAATATTCAGTGCCCCTGGCTTCCTCAAACTTTGTATTCATGAGTACCCCTGCCCAACTTAAAAATGGGCTAGAGATGGGGGCTAGAGCGATGGCTCAGTGGTTAAGAGCACTGACTGCTCTTCAGAGGTCCTGAGTTCAATTCCCAGCAACCACATGGTGGCTCACAAACATCTATAATGGGATCTGATGCTCCTCTTCTGGCCTGCAGGGGATACATGCAGACAGAGTACTCATATCTTAAAAGGGGGGGGGGGCTAGAGAGATGGCTCAGTCAGTGGTTGAGTACTTGCTGCTCTTGTGGAGGACCTGATATTAGTCTACCACATGGTGAACTCCAGTTCCAGATGATCTGATGCTCCAGATCTCTAATCTCCAAATGTACATACATAAACATGGGAAAACACATACATACATAAAAATCCTTGGCTTGTTTCTGTTAAATTTTTGTACAGCTGTAATCCCAAGTTTCTGAGGTAGAGGCAGACCATGTTCCTGATGTGTAGCCCTAGCCTGCAATGACTGGCTAGCTAGGAGCATATTCTAAACTAATGATTTGTCAAGCCAGGCAGTGGTGGCACACACCTTTAATCCCAGGATTCAGGAGGTAGAGACAGGTAGATCTCTGTGAGTTTGAGACCAGCCTGGATTACAAAGTGAGTTCCAGAACAGCCAGGGGTATACAGAGAAACCCTGTCTCAACAAACAACAAGAGAGAGAGAGAAACAAATAATAATTATTCAAGCCAGGAATGATGTCCTAGCTTCAGATGTCTAAAACAAGTGAATTATTTAAGCTTGGGAGTTGTGATCAGCATGGTCAGCATAGTGGCCTCATGTCACATACTAGAAAAATGATGTAAAATAAAAGTGTAAGTTGGGCTGGAGCGATGGCTCAGAGGTTAAGAGTACTGCCTGCTCTTCCAGAGGTGCTGAGCTCAATTCCTAGCAACCACATGGTGGCTCACAGCTGTAAGATTTGGTGTCCTCTTCTGCATGCAGGCATACATGCAGGCAGAACACTGTAAAAATACAATAAGCACACAAAGTCCACTGCTTATTATGAAGTGTCAGATACTATAACTGCTATACTTGTGTGTGGTTTTTTGAGACAGGGTTTCTCTGTGTAGCTTTAGCTGTCCTGGAACTTGACCTGTAGACTAGGCCTGCCTCTCGAGTGCTGGGATTATAGTTGTGTGCCACCACTGCCTGGCTTTACACTTTCATCTAAGATGCTATGTATCATGCCACTGTGCAGGTTAGTCTGTTGTCAGTAGTGCACTGCACTGACTACAGCTGCGGTGACGTCTCTCAGCTGTAGGCATTCTTTACTCCATTATACTCTTAGGGCACTGCTGTCGTATATTTGGCCCATCGCTGACCAATCACGTGGGTGTGACACAGGCTTCATTAGGCACTGCTGCTGTGTATTTGGTCCATCACTGACCAATCGTGGGGGTGTGACACATTGCTCTATTACAGTTTGCTTATGATTGCCATAGTGCGTGTGGCTACCTCCTGGCAGGTTCATCTGAGGAATACAGAGGCTTGTTAGTAATGTCCATAATAAACGAACTCTTTCTGCCCAACCTGGCCAAAACCCGTATTTTGCTTCAGACATCCTTGGCTGTCCCTCTCAGTCACATACTGTAAACCATGGCTTTCCTGTCCAAGCTGTCGGCCATTACACATCCTTATGTTCCAGCTTTATTCCGCCGCCATGATAAAACTGACAAAGAGCAACAGAAGGGAGGAAAGAGTTTATTTGGCTCACAATTCCAGGTTACAGCCCATCATTCTGGGGAAGGCAAGACAGAAATTTGAAGCAGGTAACATCTTACCCAGTCGAGAGCAGAGAGAAGTAAATACATCAAAACTGCCTGCTGCTCACTTTTCTACTCCCAGAGTAGAATCCCAGTCTCGTGGACCAGAATAGCTGGAACACACCACTTCAGCTTGGAAGGTCACTGAATTTTCACCTTTACAGGACTGGTCTTGATTTGATCAATAAGAAACCACGAGACAACAAGCAAGCAGGGGTTTTTGAACCAACCATAGTTAAAGTGAAGAGCCTGAAGTTTGCAGCAGAAGCCCCAATCACCATCCTTTGAATGGGTCATTTTGGGGTCCAGGCATGATGGCACACACCTTTTTAATTCCATTACTCAGAAGGAAGAGGCAGGTAGCTCTCTGGAGTTCAAAGTCAGCCTTGTCTACAAAACAATTTCAAGGCTACATGGTAAAGATCTGTCTTAAAAACAAAAACAAAATAAAACAAAAAAAAATTGATGATCTGATAAAATTACACCCAGAAAGCAAAGACGATAAACATGGAAGTTATGAAAACGCCGTTCACTCTGGAGCCCTTGATGACTGATTGATTGGAATTCCCTTTTATTTATAGCAGTGTCAGGCGCAATGTCTTAGCCTTGGGTGTCTCATTAAAATACAACAAGCTGACCACCTGGGTTCCTGTCCTCACTTTGGTCCTCTGATTTCACATACTATGTAGTGTTTCACTGATTTAGCAAGAAGCGTTCAGGGGTGGTGGCTGTCAGGCAGATCATCCTCTCTGAACACACATTGCTATCCCCATCCCGCCCCCAATGCACAGGGCTGCCACACCACGTGTCCCGCCCATTCTCTCAAGGCTGTGTAACAAGGTCACTAGAATCCTACAGCCAGATGCTCCCAGAGGATGTCCCAAGGCAATGGCTCCTCCATCGATGTTGACCTACAGGAGGGGAGGAGATCAAGTCAGTCTTTTGTGGACACAAGTTAACAACCCCGTTTATCTTTGTCCTCTCTGTTATACTAGCAAACCACCCTTTCCACTCCCACTGTCAAGCTTAGGAGTAAATACTGCTGATGCCCTTGTCTGTAGAATGTCCTATTCATTGTAAACTAACATACTCAGTTCTCCTCTGTGAAAAACAACAAATAAGTCAACTGAAACTTAACTAATATTTGTTCATCTCTTGCCAAGATAACCAGTCCTGGGAAATAACCTCATTTGTTGGTTTTTACAATAGTAAACTTGGATTGTGCAAGTCCACTGACAAACCGCACAATTCACGTTGGTTACCTTCTCTGGGTTTAATCCAAGTTCCTTAGCTATTGCAACAGACACTGCTGCAAAGGCTTCATTGATTTCAAATAGGTCGACATCCTCCAGGGACCAGCCTGCTTTCATAACCTACAGGAAAGATGAACTGAAGTCAAATCATTCATTACATAACGGTATAAACTTGAGGTGCTGGAGAGACGGTTCAGTGGTTAAGAATACTTGCTGCTCTATCATGAGGATGAGACTTCTGACCCAGAACTCATGTTGGGTGGCTCACAAACCCCTGCAACTCCAACTCTATGGCATCACATGCCCTCTTGTGGCCTCCAAGGGCAACTGCATGCTTACACACGCAGTAATTAAAAAAGAAAAGATACAGGGATACACATAATATCCCCCTCAACAATACCCCTTTTAGGAAACTGCCTATGAAATTAGGTGTGCCATGGTGGCTTCTGTCTATAAATACAGGGCTGAAGAAGCACAGTCAGCCTGCATAATGACACCCCATCTGAAAACACTGGCAGTATGGATTGTTTCTATCTGAGCCCATGACGTTTCCCTGCCCTCCCCCCCCAGTGAAGCTGACGCCATTCAAAAGGCAGATGATGTTCTCTAGGTAGATGTGGGGACACACACCTGTAATCTTAGCACCTCAGAAGCTCAGGCAGGACAGTATCTAAACTCATACAGAGCAAGGCTCAGCCTCAAAACCAAAAGAATGTACTCTAAATACCCCTTAACATAAGAAGTCTAACCTGTTTTAAACACGAAACAAACAGCATCTGTTATGTGCAGGTAATACAGCACACTTGTATCTGACTTTTAAAAAACCTAGGGGCTGGAGAAAGACCAGATGCACTTCCAGATGACCCATGCACGGTTCCCAACACTCACATGGCGGCTCACCATACAGTCTGTAACTCCAGTCCCAGGGGATCTGGCACCTCCACTGGCAGACATATATACAAGCAAGGCACTCATGCATATAAAATAAAACAAAATAAAATAAAATAAAAAATGACCTGGGGCTGGAGAAAATGGTTCAAGAGGTAAAGTGCAGATGTCCCAAGGTCAATCCCCAGAACCCACATTGGGGAAAAAAATGGTATGCTTGGTGGTGGTGGCACGTGCCTTTAATCCCAACTCGGGAAACAGAGGCAGGTGGCCTACAACGTGAGTTCCACAGCTAGAGCTACACAGTGAAAGCCTATCTTGAAAAACCAAACCAAACAAACCAAAGAACCAGGCATGGTGGTGCTCCTGGGAATCACACTGCTGGGAAGGCTGAGATAGGCAGATCTCAGGGCTGGAAAGACACCTAGCCTGGCTGGAAAATTCCAGACGATTGTGAGGCTATCTCAAAACTACAGGGGAAGGGTGCAGCTAGTTGGTTTCACTCTGGAACTCTCCAGGTCTCACAAGTCTAAGGCAAGAACAATTCCTGCAAGTTGTTCTCTGACTTCCACATATGTCCCAAGCTTACACACACCCTGGACCAGCAGGCCATTCTTCAGGGACAGGGCCTAGGTCAGACGAGCAGGAGCAAGAAGAGAGGAAAGCCAAGGCAAGGTGTCTTGCACAAGCTATGTCTCATGCTAAGCAGCTTTTTAGTTAAGTTCAGCACCTTATACGCAGGTTCTAGGGGAGAATGGGACAATGGACAAGGTCAGCAGGAAGCTAACCAAGCAGTGTTGCACACGTGGAACACAGGGTATCTCAAGTGAGCCACAGACCAAGCACACAGTGGCCTTGGGGCTGATAATTCTAGTCTGTCAGGGGGAACAACACAAGCTTCCAGGAATTGAATCCTTAACTCCTTCAAGGTCTTGACTCCAGCTCCAAACTAGATCTTGCCACACATGTCCCTGGGCAAGGACACAAAACTAGGTTCCCTTTGTCCTATCAACTCAGAGTGGCCTGGCTCTCTATACACACACAGATACAGACACACACAGGTTTTTTTAAAAAAATACATTTACAATCTTTTATTTTGTATATGAGTGTTTTGCCTCTGTGTGTGTAAGTTCACCACATACATGCCTGGTGAGGGCTATGGATTTTAGGAGAAGAGGGCCTAGGTCCCTAGGGACTCGAGTTACAGACAGTTGTGAGCTGCCATGTGGGTGCTGGGAATTGAACCCAGGTCCTCTGGAAGAGCAGTCAGTGCTCTTAACCACTGACTGAGTCATCTCTCCAACCCTCATATATGTAGGTTGATTTTTTTGTTTGTTTTGTTTTGTTTTTCAAGACAGGATTTCTTTGTGTAGCCCTGGCTGTCCTAAAACTCATTATGTAGACCAGGTTGGCCTCAAACTCACAGATATCTGTGTGCCTCAGCCTCCCAAGTGCTGGGATTAAAGGCATGGGCCACCACCGCCTGGCTTTTTCTTTTTTTTTTTTTTAATGGAACAACAATGTGTCTCTACCTTCCCACAAAACCAAAGACACAGTTACATACACAAATATGTGACCCAAAAGTTAGGGAGAGAACTAAATTCACTTAAGGCCTGGGGAATACAATGTTTTCACAAAAGGCAAACAGCAAATAAAAGCTGGTAGAAGTAACAAAATCTCACATGTCCTTACACTTCGGAGTGGCAGTGGGAAGGGAGGGGGCTTAAGAGGAGCTTGTTCAGAACTGTAGTCAGCTGCCCTCAGGGCATCACCAAAGTCAAGGATGAGGTCCACAAAGATGAGGCAGACAGATATGCAGGTGCAGACAATGGTCTCAGGAGTTGGGAAAAGGAGGCTGAAGGCCCAGGAGTCCAAGGTTGCTCAAGATCGTCCTGAGCTACATAGTAGGTTTGAAGCAGCCTGGGCTACACAGAACTGTTACAAACACAGAAAACAAACAGCTGAAAGGCTACAGAGTGAGACTCACAGCTTGCTTTATGGCTGGAATTGGTCCTGCTCCCATAATGGAAGGCTCCACGCCAGCTTGTGACCAGGAAACTATTCTTGCTAAAGGTCTCAGCCTTCGACTCTCGGCTTCTGTCTTCTTCATAAGAACCACAGCAGCGGCACCATCGTTTATCCCTGTGAACAAGTGACTCGGTTTCTACAGTGGTCTTTGTCAGATGTGTACCCAGGGCCACCACCTTTTCCACCTGAAAGCATCAAGCTACTGACAGGTTGGCAAAGCCCTTGGCTGTGATTCATCAGGCCGCACAGTGTACTTAGAAATGGTCAAGGTTGCTGGGTGGCGGCAGCAGCGGCCTTTAGAACCAACCTTTGGGAGGCAAAGGCAGGCAGACCTCTGTGAGTTCAAGGCCAGCCTGGTCTACAGAACAAGTTCTAAGACAGGCACCTAGTCTGTTACACAGAAAAACTCTGCCTCAAGAGGAAGGAAGGAAGGAAGGAAGGAAGGAAGGAAGGAAGGAAGGAAGGAAGGAAGGAAGGAAGGAAATGGTAAAAGTCAAGTCTAGAATATGATATTGACCACACAACACTGCAAGACTCTTCCAAAAGCAATGGGGAGGGGAGATGGAAGGAAACTAAAGAAACAAGCCTAGGCCTCACTCGCAGATACTGGAAACTTTCTGGAACTAGAAAAATATGACCTTATTAACATTCAAGGATAACTCTGAAGTCTTTTTTTTTTTTTTTTGAGACAGGCTCTTTCTAGCCTTGGCTGGCCTGGAACTCCCTATGTGTACCAGGTGTACCAGGCTGGCTTCAACCTCACAGAACTCTGGTGCAATGCTGAAATTAAATGAGTGCCTCACCATGCCTGGCAACTTTAAATTCCCTCCACTCCCTTGAGACAGGCTTCTCTGTGCAGCTCTGGCTGCCCTGGAACTCATGGAGTACTAGGATTACAGGTATGTACCACCACTGCCCAGACAACTTCATAGTTTTATTCTTTCACATTTATGTTTAATGTAGATGTCAAGAAAGGAAATCACTTCATTAAGTATAGATTAAATAGCCAAGCATATAGAAACTATAAGCTTCCCCCTTAAGCCCAGATTTAGGAATCATTTTGTGTAGAAACACATATTCACTTGGTAGACCTCACCAGTTGGTTCTTCCCCCAATGCCCTTCAGAAATCAAACCTGATGCATTAGCTGGGGTGACTGTTCCCGTCCCATCAGAAAGAAAGTAAGGTTTTAGCTTGCCCATGGCTTCCATGTTACTCCCATGGCGAGGAAACTCATCAGTTTTCACTTCAGTAGGTCCTGCAAAAAGTAAAACCAGTTACCTGGGATGAGTACAGAGAAGGGAGAGTGCTGGGACTGGGGACTCTCAGACAAGAGGATTTGCATTTGGTAGAAAGGTTTATTAACATCCAACCACTTACATTCTGGTAGGAAACTGCTAGAATTACTGCATGCTACCCCCCATGAGAACTCTTTATGGGACAGTCTTGCTGTGTTCCAAGTCCACAGCCCTTCCTAAGGACAGAGGTCATTTGTATTGTATGCACATGGGTTTGAATCATTGCATTCAGCTGGCTACAACTGAGTGGCTCAGGACTGGGGCAATCCACCTTCTAGGAGCTGAGCATGAATGTCAGTTATGGATAAGGGAACTGTCTGCAGATTCGGCTTCACAGCACAGACAGTACCCTAACGTGATGCGTCTTTAAGGAACTGGAAAGAACGTTTAGTCTTTACGGTTGCTTGCTATTCATCATGATGACCAGAATTTGCATCTACCTCCAGCAGCTCAGAAGAATCTGAAACTCTAGTTCCTAGGGTCCAAGGTCTTCAAACAGTCCCCAAGGGTATCCACACACGTGTGCATATACTCACAGATACAGATAGACAGACATATGTACACACATGAAAATAAGGTAAAATAAATCTTTTGAGAATGTGCTCCCTTCAGAATGTGAGTGTGAGTGAGACACAAGATCAACTCTGCAGAGTGGATGCCTCCGGAAAGGTTTGGAGAGCTATTGTCCCCTAACGACCACAAACCGATGCTCCACTTCTCATGGAGCCCACTGCATACACACTGCAGCCGTGGACAGTTTCCCATGTGTCCATATCCCGTGGAGACAGCATTTTCCAGCCAGCGTGGTGGTGCACCTGTTATCCCAGCACTCAGCAGGCAGAAGCAGGAGGATCACCCACCAGTTGGAGGCCAGCCTGGTCCACATAGTGAGCTCTAGGCCATCTACACAGCAAGACCATGTATCAAAACAACATGCTGGGCAGTAGTGGTCACACCTTTAATCCCGGGACTCAGGGGAGAGAATCAGGCAAATCTCTGTGATCTACAGAGTGAGTTTCAGAACAGCCAGGGCTACATAGAAAAACCCTGTCTTGAAAAACCAAATAACAAGCAAACCTAACAACAACAACAACAACACATCACCGTCTACTCTCTCACATTCTGATGTGTGAAGCCTACACCTCTACTGCTTGTAAAGCCCAAAGTTCACAAACAGCCCTCCATACCACCCTTGGGTGTCAGTCACGCCTACAAACAGGCTCACGTGTACTGTGGTCTCCGTACTCACCTTTCCTGGAAGACACCAGCACTGGCACGATCTCCTTGTCAAAGTGGCCAGCTTTCTGTGCGTGCTCCGCCCTGTTCTGGGACAGAACTGCAACCTTGTCCTGGGCTTCTCTGCTCACTTGCCATTTTTTGGCTACATTTTCAGCTGAGGAGAAGGAAAGGAAAAACAGCATTTTCAAGAGCTGGGTTTTGTTTTTTTGTTTTTTTTCCGAGACAGGGTTTCCTCTGTGTAGCTTTGGTACCTGTCCCAGAACTCACCTTATAGACCAGGCTGGCCTGGAACTCATAGAGATCTGCCTGTCTCTGCCTCCCGAGTGCTGGGATTAATGATGTGTGCTACCACTGCTTGGCTTCTCTCTTTTTTTTTAAAAATTTTAAATCAAGAAATTTAACATTGATACCATTTCTTGACTTTTTCATCAAACCTTACCTTTTGATATGACTTAAGAATAAGCCAGTTTAGCTGGTGGTGGTGCACACCTTTAATCCCAGCACTCAGGAGGCAGAGGCAGGTGGATCTCTGAATTCGAGGCCAGCCTGGTCTACAAAAGCTAGTTCCAGGACAGGCTCCAAAACTACACAGAGAAACCTTGTCTAAAACAAACAAAGAATAAGCCAGCTTGTTCGGCGCACAGCTAGCAGCAGGATCTCTGAGTATCAGGCTACTGCATTACTTAGGATCTGGTGCTCTTCGCTGTAAATGTCTTTAGATCTTCAGACTACCTGTGCTCCTTAAGTTTGATATCCATTTTTCAATTTTAAGATATTTATTTATTTTATATGAGTGCTTGTGTCTATGTGTGCATGTGTGCAGTTGCCTGAGGAGGCTGGAACTAAGCCACCTGACATGGGTGCTGGGAACTGAACACTGGTCCTCTGAAGTGCAGCAAGCACTTTTAAACACTGAGTCATCTCTCTAACCACGGCTAGAAAGCTCCTTTCTTCCATCACATTGCCTTATATTCCTCACTGAATAATGGCGTGTTGGCACATGTGGTAACCAGTTTATATTGCTTAAGGATAGTCAATGAGGCTTGGTGCCCTTGGGGATGAAGTTTCTATGTGTTGTTTTCTTTGTTTGAGTGCTTGTTTTGGATGGAGCCCAGGACACTGCATATGTTGAACAAGTGCTCTAACCTGAAAGTAGCTTCAGGATCTAAATTTTTAATGACCACCTTGGTGATGTTCAGCAGCTAGTATGAGTGTCACTTGAGAAACTGGCTAGACACGAGGGTGGCTAAGATCCAGGTAAGAACCATGACACCTTCCATGGTCTGCTGGTGCTTTTTAGCTTTCTGGGCTGCTGAATCCCTGTTTGACACATTCCCAAGACCTGCTTGCATTTACACACACTGTCTCTTGTGCCTACACTTAGCCTTTTCCTATTACCCTATTCCTATGACTGGTACTTAGTCGTTGCTGCCAGCTTTTGAACAAGTTGCTTCACTTCTCAGGGCTTATTTAACTCACAGTCAAATGTTACTTCTGTTTAAGATTTTAGAAATATATAGATTTATTTATTTATTATTGATGTTTTTCGAGACAGGGTTTCTCTGTGTAGCTTTGGAGCCTGTCTTGGTACTTGCTCTGTAGACAAGGCTGGCCTTGAACTCACAGAGATTGGCCTGCCTCTGCCTCTCAAGTGATAGGATTAAAAGTGCCACTACCTGTCAAGTTATATTTATATACAGTAAAAGTATTGATTTTCCAATTGCTTCATTTGTCAACATAGGATACAAGGACCAAGATCGGTGGTTCTCAACTTTCTTAATGCTGCAGCCCTTTCATACAGTTCCTCATGTTGTGGTGACCCCCAACCATAAAATTATTTTTGTTGCCACTTCATAACTGTGATTTTGCTACTATTATGAATCGTAATGTAAATATCTGATATGCAGATGGTCTTAGGCTGCCCCTGTGAAAGGGTCTCTTGATCACACAAAGGGGTAACGGCTCTGCTTCCTTATTTGATGAAATGAGGGGGTTAATCCAGAAGAATCATAGCATTCTTCTGTGCCAAGGATTTACAAGTGGAGAGTATCGATGTACTCATTTCAGTTCCTCAGAGCGAAAATGTGTCTGTAAGGAGAGCACACGAGGAAGAGCAGGCAGCAGCCCGTATGCCGACTCCCTGCTAGGCTTAGACCCTGTGGAACTTCCTAAGGATGTGGTACCTTCTACTGTCAGCTTCCTGGGCAGGATGAACCTTTTGGAATAGTTTTCTTTTAAACATTTTTTTTTTTAAGATTTATTTATTTATTATGTATACAGCACTCTGCCTGCATGTATGCCTGCACACCAGAAGAGGGCACCAGATTTCATCATAGATGGTTGTGAGACACCATGTGGTTGCTGGGAATTGAACTCAGGACCTCTGGAAGAGCAGCCAGTGCTCTTAACCTCTGAGCCATCTCTCCAGCCCTCTTTTAAACATTTTTTTAAAAAATATTTAATTAATTTAATTTTATGCTTGACTGTTTTACTTACATGTATATATATGTACCAAATGCATGCTTACTGTCCTTGGAAATCGGAAAAGGGCATTGCATCCTCTGACCCACCTCTCCGAATAGTCATCATTACTCTGGTAGCTCAGCCATGGCATCAGCAAAATGTACCTTTCAGGAAGTCACTTGCTGTTCATTCAGGTTCCTAACAATCTTCTATTACTGTCTCACTTTCTTGGTTTTATGACCTTAAAATCTGGTGAAAATCTGTCATCTTGTGGCTGCTTTGTACTGTCATCTACCCTCTGCCAGTGACATGTGGGCACACTGTCAGCAGGTGCTATAGGAACATTAAAGACAGAATGAGTGAGTCACAGACATTTGGAAGGCATGACCTCTCTCTCCTTGCCTGTGTGCAAGGTCTAGCCATTAAAGTCCAATGCTGATCAATGACATCTACAATTGTAACAAATTCTCTGGAATCAGGTCAAAAGCAGACCAGAGACCACCTAGGGAAGCTCCTTGAAGTATTCAACCCACGCATATTCTAGGGCTCTCTGGGAGCTACTATATGCCTTAGCTCCCTGACTAAAGCAGATGTTGGACAGGAGGGCAGCCTGATGGTCACCAGACTCACAGCCTACGCAATGAAGCTCAGAGCCACACACTCTTGTCAAACCTTTTCAAAGCCAGTGTTTGCAGCCACATCAGCCTCACCTGTAATGCCCATGTGATAGTTGTGAAACGCATCTGTAAGGCCGTCACAGAGGATGCTGTCGGCCAGCGGCATCTCACCCAACTTGACGCCTGCTCTCAGGTGAGCCAAGTGAGGGGCCTGGGAACAGGACGTGAGAACAGGTTAGACGTGGTTGTCATTATCCTCTCCTTATGAATGGTCTGGACCTGACTTCCTCCCTCTTCATTTACCCATCAAGTCCTTCTCCCCACTACCTGCTTCCCCAGGTCAGGGCCTGAAACCTCTGGCATTAGCAGACCATCCCACCTGCCTCCTCTTAGGAATCTCTTCCTCTATAACTTGCCCATTTCCATTTCTCCCTCAAACCTATCCATTCTGGGTCTTAATTCCTTATGATTCCACTTTTTCCTCCTAGATAGACAAGTATTACCTGAGGCGATGGCATAGAAACCCCAATCATGTACCTACTTTAAAAAATGTTACGTGTAAACCGGGTGGTGGTGGTGGTATGTGCCTTTAATCCCAGCACTCAGGAGGCAGAGGCAAGCAGATCTCAGTGAGTTCAAGGCCAGCCTGGTCTACAGAGTGAGTTCCAGGACAGGCTCCAAAGCTAAACAGAGAACCGCTGTCTCGGAAAACCAAAAAAAGCAAGAAAAAATGTTATGTGTGTGCCTGAAGAGACCAGAGGGTACTGGATGCCCTGGAGCTGGATTATAGGCAACTGCGAGGCGCCTGACAATGACGCTAGGAGCTGGACTGGAGCACGCTGTCCCAACAGTACAAGCCCTTCACCACTATCCATTGCTCCAGCACATCTAATGTCCATTTTGATAGGAGACAGAATACCCACAGGTAGAACAGTCAGGTTTCAAAATGAACTGAGAGGAGGGTTTCTGAACAGAAGGTATTTCCAACTTCCAGCAATTCAAAGGCAGGCAGCATACAAAGGAAAGGGTAATAATGGACCAGGAGTCCACAGAGGTGAATCTATCATACAATGATATCTAGAAAAGTACAATGATATCTAGGAATGAAAATGACATAATTAAACCCATAATATCATATGATTATTGTTTATAAGACACAGAGAAACAAAAGCCATGCATTAAAGTGGCAGCTCTGGACATCAGTGTTCCCACCTCTAAATTGGGAATAACAACACTAATTGTTGGGAATAACAACACTGGCTTGTTGACCACACACAACAGCCCTAGGTCCAGGTCTGCACTGTAACTGTGTCTGACCAGAAGGACTCCATCTATTGCGTGTGACCTTCGGCCTACCTCCTTCTGTGCTCTGCAGTGGCTGAGCTCACTAGGACTCTGACCAGTGGCTTCCAAGGTCAGCCCTGGAGCTGCTTCAACAGGAAGAAGATACTGCTCCACTGCAGTGCCAGCTTCAAGGACAGCATTTGGCAAGACGGAGCGGGATGGCAAACCTCCTGGAGAGGGGCAGCTCTCCATGACCCTTGGCCACATTCTTTCTTTTGATTTTTGAGACAAGGTCTTGCCGTGTGATCTGTGCTGGTCCTGAGCATAGGGGCTCAAGTGCTTCTCAGTCTCAGCCTCCTGAACAGCAGGGACTGGGCATGCTTCACCATGGGTGCATTTTACGTGTTCTAGGAGATCAACAAAGTCTGGTCCCTGGGGTTCCTCCCGACAAAGGACCATGGCAAGAAGGTTAAGTGGCAACCTGTGACTGGACCCTTCCTCACAGTGGGAAAGCAGGTCAAAGACAAGCTAGCCTGTCTCCTGTTTCCCTCTGTCCTGCTGAGGTGTCTTGTGCTCTGGGTGGGGATCATGGTCTCCAATATTTGTATGTGGACTGTTCTGAGTTCTAGCTCCCAGTCTAAAGTAGAACACTGTCTGGGGTTGTGCTGTAACCTGGACTGATGATCTGTGTCTAGGAACAGGCTGCTCAAGCTGCACAGAATCCTACCTGACCTGTTTGAGTTCAGTTGCCCTAAGACTTTCAGTTGTGGGGCATTGTCTCTAGAAGTTCAATCCAATATGAACTGGGGATTTTAAAAAGCAGAGTTTATGAGTTCCACTGTCCACTCTGTTTAAAGAACATTTAGATCCATCTCTTCAAAAAAGGGTAGTGCCAGCCCTTGTGTGGGCAGTGATAAGTAGATTTCTGTGAATTTGAGGCCAACCTGGAATACTTGGGGAGTTCCATGCCAGTCCAAGCTACATAGAACTCTCTGTAAATTCTGGGGGTGGGGGATATAGCATGGTGGTGCACACCATTGATCCGTGTACTCAGGAAGCAGAGACAGGCAGATCTCTGAGTTTAAGGTCTGCCTGGTCTATAAAACGAGTTCTAGGACAGCCAGGGCTACCCAGAGAACTTGTTTTTAAAAACCAATAATAAATGAATAAAAACAAAAGGGGGAAAAAAGAAAAAGAAAGAAGTTTCAGTGAGATGGCTCATTGGGTCTGATGACCTGAGTTCAAGCCCCACACCCACCTGGTAGAAGAGGAGGCTGCTCCAGCAGCTGTCCTCTGACCCCCACCTGCCGGGGGAGGGGCGTGTGCCCAACGTGTGCCCCACCACTTCTAGCCTCTATTATCGTTATTTTTTTAGAGAAGAGGAGAATGATAGCAGTGCATGATGGGAAACAGCCTACCACAGAAATGAAAAACCTGACAGCATCTCAGGTGGCAATCTGGGACCTAACCATGGTATCAGTCAGGAGCAGTAACTCCTTTGTTGAACTATCTAATATTTATTCTTTGATAATAAGTAGAGGAGTCAAATTATAAATCTGGATGATTCACATGGCCTCAATAACCTTGTTGTCAACTTCATAAGGATGAAAAGAATCTTTTATCTTTTTAATGTTCTCAAAACGTATTTCCTGTAATAGACATGTTTTCTTTCTTTCTTTTTTTAAAAATATTTACTTATTTATTATGTATACAATAGTCTACCTGTGTGTATGTCTGCAGGCCAGAAGAGGGCACCATACCTCATTATAGATGGTTGTGAGCCACCATGTGGTTGCTGGGAATTGAACTCAGGACCTTTGGAAGAGCAGGCAGTGCTCTTAACTGCTGAGCAATCTCTCCAGGCTTTGGAGCCTGTCCTGGAACTAGCTCCTGTAGACCAGGCTGGCCTCGAACTCAAAGAGATCCGCCTGCCTCTGCCTCCCGAGTGCTGGGATTAAAGGCCTGCACCACCACCACCCGGCTGTTTTCTAACTTTTTAAGCAGAGTAAAAAGGAGCTTTTAAACCTTTAAAGTTGGGAAGTAGAAAAAGATAAGATCTCCTGAGTAAATTGGGAGCATGGGAACCTTGGAAGAGGGCTGAAGGGAAGGGGAGAGGCAGGGAGAGCAGAAAAAATGTAGATCTCAATAAAAATCAATAACACCCCCCCAAAAAAAACCCAAAAATTGTTGTAAAGAAGACAACTCTTTTTTTTTTTTTTTTTTTTTAATCTTGATTACTATGGAAAGAAGACAACTCTTAAAGAAAAGTTTTTGGGCATGTGGTCATGATGCATGCCTTTAATCCCAGTACAGAGACAGGCAGATCTCTGTGAGTTTCAGGCCATCCTGGTCTACTGAGTGAATCTAGGCAAGCCTGAACTGCACAGAGAAACCCTACCTTAAAAAAGCAAAATAAAGAAAGAAAATGATGAGAGAGAAAAGAGAGAGAGAAGGAGAAAGGGAAAGAGGGAGGGAGGGAGAGAGGGGAGAGAGAGAGAGAAAGAAATTAGCTTTGGATACTAGGATAATATTCAAATATTTAAAAAGGTTTCTGGGCCCAGTAGCATATGCTTAAACTTAGCACTCAGGAAGCAGAGCTGGAGAGGCAAGAACTTAAGGTTAGGCTAGGCTATGTAACAATTCCTGGGCTAGCCTCAGCTACATAGTAAGCAGGGATGAGACAGCAACCAGCTAATCTTGGGGATTCATTTCAGAAAACACTGTATGCTTCTGGAAAAACAGCTTAGAAAAATTACACCCTGGCTCCACTGCCTGGCTGATGAGCTGTTCTTTTCTCATCCAACCTGGAGAACAATGGACATTCAGGCAGGGCTCCAGGCTGAGTCGTTTTCTGTGTTCATCAGCAGCACATGCACCTAGATGACGAGGATGGTGAGCCCCTCTGCACTTACCTTGCTCATGTTCTCCATGCCTCCTGCAACCACAATGCTGGAGTCGCCTATGGCTATGGACTGGGCTGCAAGGCACACGGCTTTTAGGCCTGAGCCACAGATCATCTGGCAGCTCCATGCTGGAACCGAGTAGGGGATTCCTGCACCCACACTGGCTTGTCGAGTGGGATTCTGCCCACAACCTGGAACAGGAACACAGAGGCCTCTAAGCCATCAAGAGAAAGTAAAACATGAGGGTACAAGTGTGGGCTAAATGCCCTCCGGCCAGCTAAGTTCTCACAGCAGCACAGATGCCTGCTTCCCTCCCTGCCACTCTGCCTGGGACAGATGGCACCTTGCGAAACTCCTAGGTGTTTCAACGAGACGCTTCCTCCTCCACAGGCAAAGCCTTAAGACAGAACTGCTAGACCTTTATCTCTAGAGGCCAGACCTTTCCTCCTACTCGGCAAGAAATGTAACGAAGACCAACGGTGACAGCCAGCGGTCACATGGCAGTAAACACAAGGCGAAATTCAGACATGGAGAGCATTTGCTCCCAGAAGCCTGGCATATGACGACACTTAGGAAGAAAAGGGGGTTATTTAAAGAGGAAAACTGTGCATAAAAGCAATGTAGAAAATTGTGCTGGTGTTTTGTCATAGTTCACACCTGCAATCCCAGCATTCTCTAAGTTTAATCAGAAGATTCATAGTAAGTTCGAGGCTAGTCTGGGCTACATATTCAATTGAGACTCACATGAACCATGATCAGTTCAAGTCAGTCTGAACTACATAGTGAATTCCAGGCCAACCTGTACTACATTATAAGGCCTTTTCTCAAAACATAAAAACTAAAGTTAAATATATATAACAGAATTAGAACCAACAAATGCCTTTCTGATGAGATATCCTTTCGTTGGCAAAACCAGAACAGTTCCTTAAAAGAAGCAGAAAAGTAGACAGTCTACTTCCTGTTGCCTGCATACCGACGTGTTCCTTCTCCAGCACCATGTCTGCCTGCACACTGCCATGCTCTGCCATTCTGATAATGGACTAAACCTCTGAAACTGTAAGCACCACCTCAAATGTTTTCCTTTACAAAAAAGGAAAAGAAGAAGCAGAGAAGGGATGGAGTCAAAACTCTGAAATGCTATCATATCTGTCATCATATGATGAATGGCAGAGTGGCCCCTCCTTTGCAAGTTTCACATATACCCACATCTATGACCTTTCCTTGATGTAATTACAGTCCAAGGGAATCCAGTACCTTCTTCTGGCCTCCCTGGAAACCTGGCATGCATGCAACATACAGACACACATGTAGACAAAACATCCATATACAAATATAAAAATAAATAAACATACACATATATACATGTATACACACACACACACTTTTTTTTTTTTTAAGAGTCAGGTAGTAGTGACACACATCTTTAATCCCAGCACTTGGGAAGCAGAGGTAGGCAGATCTCTGAGTTCAAGGCCAGCCTGGTCTACAGAATGAGTTCCAGGACAGCCAAGGCTACACAGAGAAACACTGACTTGAAGAGATAAAGAAATGAGGAGAACTACAAAACTAAACTTAACAAATACATGCCAAATATCTGGATTTGAAGAATCTCAAAAGCTCCAAAATACTAAGCTTAGTATATTTTCTTTCTTTTTTTTTTCTGTGCAAGGTACTGAACCCAGTGGCTTGTGCATACTAGCCAAATGCTCTGCAACATTCCCAGCCTTTCCTGGCTTTCTTTCTTGCTAAGGGCTCAAGCTGACTTCAGCCTCACGACCCTCAGAGTGCTGAGGTTATTATACTCATAGATCACCAAGCCAGGCAATATAAAACTTTTGTAAGCTGAAACAACACTGTATGACCCCTCATATTCTAGTTAGAGTAAAGATGCAGTTTGACTTGTAGCAGGTTTCTCGGACCTCCAGCTCTCAAGTCATGACACAGAGACTTAATATTAGTTATGAATGCTCGGCCTTATGTTATGCTTGTCCCACTAGCTCTCCAGCTAAATTTTGTGTCAGGGCCTTTTGCCTTTCTTTCATTCTGTATGTCCTACTTTCTTTCTTTTCTTTTATTTATTGATTTTATTGAGTTCTACATTTCTCTCTGCTCCCCTCCCTGCCTTTCCCCTCCCCTTCAAAACTCTCCCATGGTCTGTATGTCCTACTTTCATTGCTTCCTCTGTGTCTGTCTGACACATGGCTGGCCCTGGGCATCTCCCTCTCTTTTTCCTTTGTTCTTTCTCCCTCAAGCCTAGATTCCTCCTCTTCCTTATTCTCTCTGCCAGCTGCCCAGCCTATCCCTTTACCCCTAGCTATTAGCTGTTTAGTTTTTTATTAGACCAATCAGGTGCCTTAGGCAGGCAAGGTAAAACAAATGCAGCCTACTGTATCTTTACATAGTTAAAACAAATGCAATACAAACAAATGTAACACACCTTTTCACAGTTAAACAATAGTCCCTAACATAAACAAATGTAACACATTTGTAATTTTCTACAACATTGACTAATAACAGTTTTGTCATTTTTTTAAGATTGGATGTCTCAGCTGGTTTTCAAAGATTAATTTATTTATTATATATACAATATTCTGCCTGCATGTATACCTGTGGGCCAGAAGAGGGCACCATATCTCATTACAGATGGTTGTGAGCCACCATGTGGTTGCCGGGAATTGAACTCAGGACCTCTGGAAGAGCAGTCAGTGCTCTTATCCTCTGAGCCATCTTGCCAGCCTAGTTTGGTCATTCTTAAAGACCAAAAGTATTCCATCTAAATAGATGGGACACACAAAATTTGTTTTATGCACAAAAAAAATCACAGACTTTTTTGTATAACATTCAGGCCATGTATATCAGGTGTATACATGATGAAAAATTGGGTTCCGGCCAGGATGTATGTATGTATGTATGTTTGAGGGTGCCTGGTACTTGTGAAGCCCAGAAGAGGATGCTCAATTCCATGGATCTGGAGTGAGGGAGGCTATAAACCTCCAAGAGAGTGCTAGGAACTGAGCCCAGGTACTCTACGAGAGCAGGAACACTTCTTAACACCTGAGCCATCTCTTCAGGCTCTAAGAGAGGAAGACATGTTTTAGAGACACTGTGTTCCTCAGTCTTTCAGACTACTGAAACAGTGACCCCAAAATGGAAGTCCCCACAAATCCTGTGCAGGAGAAGGAAGAAGTTGAAGCCTGATAGCAGGCAGAGGTGGAAGCTTCCTCTTTTTTTTCTTTTTTGGATTTTCTATTTTTTTTTTTGGAAGATTTTTTTTTAGAGGTTTATTTATTATGTATACAACATTCTGTCTCTATGTATGCCCACATGCCAGAAGAGGGCACCAGATCTTATTACAGATGGTTGTGAGCCATCATGTGGTTGATGGGAATTGAACTCAGGACCTCTGGAAGAGCAGCCAGTGCTTTTAACCACTGAGCCATCTCTTCAGCCCCTCTTTTTTGGATTTTCAAGACAGGGTTTCTCTGTAGTTTTTGGTGCCTGTCCTGGAACTAGCTCTTGTAGACCAGGCTGGCATTGAACTCACAGAGATCTGCCTGCCTCTGCCTCCCGAGTGCTGGGATTGAAGGCGTGCACCACCACCGCTCGGCTTTTTTTTTTTTTTAAAGATTTTATTTATTATGTACACAGTGTTCTGCCTCCATGTATGCCTGCAGGCCAGAAGAGGGTGCCAGATCTCATTGTAGATGGTTGTGAGTCATCATGTGGTTGCTGGGAATTGAACTCAGGACCTCTGGAAGAGCAGTCAACGTTCTTAACCTCTGAGCCATCTTTCCAGCCCTGGAAGCTTCCTCTTAGAAAAATATTTTGAGGGCTGGAGAGATGGCTCAGAGGTTAAGAGCACTGGCTGTTCTTCCAGAGGTTATGAGTTCAATTACCAGCAACCACATGGTGGCTGACAACCATCTGTAATGAGATCTGGTGCCCTCTTCTGTTCTGCAGGCAAACACACAGACAAAGCATTGTATACATGATAAATAAAACAAATCTTTAAAAAAATAAAAAGAAAAGAAAAAGAAAAAGATTTTGCACAGGGCGGCAGTGGTGGGATGCACCTTTGATCCCAGAACTCAGGAGGCACAGGTAGGTAGACCTCTGTGAGTTTGAGGCAGCCTGGTCTACAGAAAAAAATTCAGGACTGGCCCCATAGCTACTGGGAAACCCTGTCTAGAAAAACCAACGAAGAGGGAAAGTGCTTGAGCTGGACTTGGTGGCGCACTCCTATAATCCCAGTACTGGGGAGGCAGAGGCAGGCGGATCTCTGTGAGTTCGATGCCAGCCTGGTCTACAGAGCGAGTTCTAGGACAGCAAGGGCTGCCACTCTGAGAAACCCTGTTTTAAAAAAAAAAAAAAAAATTTCATATACTTTGACAACTTGTCAGACCACTTTGCTAAAGAGACCCAGGTGATGGGTCAATAGTGGGCGGGGCCATAACTTGACTATTTAAAGTTTACTCTCACTTCTGGACCATGAAGATGGATGTGAGGGCTCAGTGGGTCTCTGCCTCTCTTCCCAGTTTAACCAGATTAAATAAATCTTCTGTGTCTGCCATTTGCTATACATTTTGCTATTCCAGGTTCAATATTTGCTATTATGAAAGACAACTGGCTGAACCTGGCTTGAGATAACAATTGTGAAATCAAGTTTGGTAACAATGATACTTCATTTTATATATACACACACATATGTGTGTTATGGAATATTATTTGAAGGTGTACTACTTTAGTTGATGCCCTGGAACATTTGTTTAATGATGCAAAGATGTGTTTGATTAAATAAAATTCGCCTTCGGTCAGGAGGCTGAGTTAGCTGACAGGAGTGGTAGGAAGGAGCCAGGTGGAGAAGCTTTTTAAGGAGGGTGAGGACAGGCACTTTTGGAGAGACGGGAGAAAGAGGTGAGCTACTTGCTATTCAGCCTCAAACCCTGAATCCTGAGTTAACCTTTAGAGGGACAGAGATTTAGTTAAGTTCCATTAGTAGCTTTGAAAGAGTGGGTGCCTGAGGGAACAGAATTCCCTCAGGCCCGTGTGGCCCGTTCCCCACAGATAGCGGCAGAGTTGCAATTGCTGATTAGGACAGCTGTGGATTAAGAGGTAGCAATAATTTAGAAAAAGGACAACATATACAGATGTTGCAAAATCCAGTGAGGGGATCTGAAATCAAAACAATCCTGGCTCCAAGTGTTTCAAACATGGAATAGTCAGCCTGCACACCTACAAATGGGCGAGGTCTCAGAGAGAGTGAGAACAGAAGTTGGTCGCGAGTACTAACTAAAATATCTCTACAATCAATTCCAATGTATGCTGAGGGACATAGGGGATGGCAGGACGGTGAACTCGCGACTTCACGCCTGCTAACCACACGCTTCACCGCTGAGCTACACACCCAGACCCCATGTCAGTTAACAGCACGAAATGGTCAGGGTCACTGGTCTGCAACCCCGCAGGAAGCAGAGTAAAGTGAAGGCGTCCTCAGACTCTCCTGTCTCCCTCCAGGGAGTGAGGAACAACCTATCTCATGACAAGTGGACACGCGCACACCTGTTCTGCTACAGCCATCCTTCCTGCTGCTGGCACAGTGCCAGGCCCACACGCTTTGAGTGAATGTGTGGCATTTTAGACGTGCGGGGAGGGCCATGCGTACTCTCCTATGCACCAGGCTGGCCTTGCTTCTAACAACGCAAAGGCGGCACAGATCGGTGGTCTGGGATCACTCAGGGAAGAAGCTTGTCAAGGAGGGACAGAAAGAATCCCGGCACAGGGAACTCTAAACCAAGAACTGTCTGGTGGTGTGGGTGTGTTCGTGTGCGAATTAATGGTGTGTTTCTAATGAGCCCGACCTCTCCTGGGGTTTCTGAGGAGTTACCTGCCGCCAAAACGTGTCCAAATATGACCTCGGACACCTCTTCTGGAGCCACCTTGGCCCTCTGCAGGACTTCTTTGATGACAGTTGTCCCCAGGTCGTGGACAGGCACAGTAGACAGGGCACCATTGAAGGAGCCTGTAACGGAACGGGGGGAGAGAGACGGCGTGCGAACCGAGGAACGCTGAGGATGGCCGAGGAGGAGGAAGGGGCCACATGCTTTCCGTAAAAAGACGGCTAGCGCAGGGTGGGCACAGGCGATGGGGACCTCGGGGACAATGCCAAGGCCTGCCCGGAACCCCTGCTCAGACCCCTAGCTCCCGGCCCCCACCGCCACGGCGTGACCGATGGTGCTTGGCAGAACGGGCCAATCACGGATCAGGAGAGAGAGCGCGTCCCACAGGCAGCCAATAGGTGATCCCAGCAGAGCGGTGGCTCTACGGCAAGGAGCCAATCGCAGCGCGAGGGGCGGGGCCACGGGCGAGGCGCGAGGCACAGGTCCGCGGAGTCCGCGGCCGGCTGACCCGCCGCCCCCCTCCCCGTCACGGGAGCCCGGTTCCCGGCGCAGCTGCCTGGGCGAAGGGTCGGAGGCCGATGGGTCGGGACGCTCACCTATGGCGGTCCGCGCCGCAGAGACGATGACCACGGGGTCCGAGCCGGCACTCATCCTGGCGCTCCGCTTCCTGCCAGCTGTCAGCCGGGCGCAGTCTGCGACTGAGGTAAAACTTCCTCCAGTCGCGTAGGCCGGGCTGGGGGGCGGGGCTGGAGCCTCCACGCCACGCCCCCACGCGCCTGCGCGACACGCTGGGCGGGCCCAAGAGTCGGAGGAGGATGGGGTGAGGATGGGCTGTCTAGGATGGGGTGGGATCAAGGCACCCGTGCGTGTCCGCTTAGCGTGGCCATAGGCCATCCGGGGGTGTTGGGTGGAGCTGGAGAGCCTGGGGGTGTGGGAGAGCGATGTGCTGAGCTGACGGTCTAGGAGTCTGCGGTGGGGTCGGGTGTAAAGGGTCTAGGGTGTCTTGGGGGTGTTCAGGCGACACACCCCAGGGAGCCGCCTAGCCTTTCCTGGGTAGACACCTCCCGCCCCATCTGGAAGGTCCTCAGCGCTGACAGCTTCTGGGCGCGAGGCCTCTTTACTAAGAGAGATCCTTAGGGCAATGGATCGCTCTGTTTCAAATCCTTTCGGACTTGCTACTCAGCCATAGTTATTCTGTCGGACCTCCTTAGCTGTCTTCCTGGTGTCATTCAGGCCTTTTGGCGACTCCCTCTGGCCACCCTTGCTCCCCCTCCAGCCCCTGCTTCTCATGCTTCATTTTTAATACATTTTTAAAAGATGTATTTATTTTTATTCTGTGCGTATTGATGTTTGTCTACTTTTTTTGTCTGTGTACTGCGTGTGCATGCAGTGCCCGAGAGGCCAGAAGAAGTTGTTGGATCTCCTGGGGCTGGAGTTACTGACAGTTGTCAGCTGCCCTACCGTAGGTCCTAGGAATTGAACTCCGGTTCTCTGGAAGAGCAGTAAGTGCTCTTAACCCCTAAGCCATCTCTCCAAACCCCCAAATAATAAATGATTTCTTTCTAGGAAAAAAAAGAAAAATAAAAAAACCTGTCCTTCTTTTCTCCATTCATTGCTTTCAGCTTGCATCTGGCCCATGTGTAGCTCTCAGCGGACGGTTGTAAGGCGCTATAACGAAGGCTTCTCGGTGTTGCTGCTGGTCAGTCAACAGAGCAGTTAGCTTCTTGAGATTTTCCCCTTTGAATACGTGCCTGTGCCTAGTGTCTGCAGAAGGCAGAAGAGGATGCTCTGGAAGTGCAGTTACAGAAAGTTGTGAGCTACCATCTGGGGGCTGGGAAACAAACCCAGTTCTGTGCAGTAGGAGTAAGTACTCTAACCACTGTGCCATCTCTCCAGTCCTCTATTTCCCCACAACTCTGACCACTGTTTAGTCCCTTCGGTGGGCTTACTCTGACTGCCTCTTGACCAGTTTTGCAGCAGTTCCCGGGAAGCACTGTGTCCACCCCATCACTTCAGTTACTACCTATTATGTTGACAGCTCTGAAATCCTTTATCCTTTACCTTGTTGCCTATGAGCAGACTGGCCCTCTCTATTTAAACTTTCTATAAAAATATCAACTTTATCACATCTAATCCAAAATCATTATATCTACCTCTTCAGCTTATTTCTTCTATCTGAAGACAGCAAATGGTGTATCCTTCTTTGGCAACGCTAGAAATCTCTTGAATCCACTTAGATTTTACTTCCTCTAGGAAGCCTTCCTAAATCCTAAATCCTATAAGAGCTGGTGTCCCTTCAGATCTTATACCTAATCTTATCCTTCTACTTAAATATATAATCCTTAGTTTCTGGTTTCCTCTATTACGTTATACAAAATAGTCTTGATCCCTTTTTATACTGTTTTATTATATATGGCTAGCACATTTTAGGCAGTAAATCTGATGAACACTAGTATATTCCTGATGCTCTACACATGAGAATAAATGGATATAAGCTATGTGGGGTAGCACAGGCCTATAATCTGAGCATTTGGAAAACTAACAGAGGAGGAGTTTAAGGGTAGACTGAGTTTATTGAACATTTTTTTTTTTTTGCTTTGTTTTGTTTTTCAAGACTGGGTTTCTCTGTGTAGCAGTTCTTGCTGTCCTGAAACTCACTTTGTAGACCAGCCTGGCCTCGAACGCACAGAGATCTGCCTGCCTCTGCCTCCTGAGTGCTGGGATTAGATGTGTGAACCGCCATGCCGGCCTTGTGGTTTTTTATAAAAAGAACATGGTTCTGTGGAGTTCAGCGATTAAAGCATTTGTGCGAACAAGAGGATCAGGATTTGGATTCTGAGAACTAACGTAAATGTTGAGTGGATATGGAAGTCCACCTATAATTCCAGTCTCCCAGGATCAAGCTGCCTAGTAATCCAGGCTGTATTGTTTAGCTGTTGATTTACTGATCGATCATACCTCAAAAGTAGACCAGTTAAGAAAGACCTCTGGCCAGGCAGTGGTGGCGCACGCCTTTAATCCCAGCACTAGGGAAGCAGAGGCAGACACATCTCTGAGTTCAAGGCCAGCCTGGTCTATAGAGCGAGTTCTAGGACAGGCTCCAAAGCTACACAGAGAAACCCTGTCTCAAAAAAAAAAAAAAAAAAAAGCAAACAAGAAAGGAAGAAGGAAGGAAGGAAGAAAAGAAAAAGTGAGAAGGAACATATTCTTTTAGGGACAAGGTGTGTATTCACTTGTCTCCTGCCTGGAGACTCTGCCTGGAATCAGCAGAGGAGAAAATCTCAAGAAGCTAACTGCTTCTGTTGACTGACCAGCAGCAACACTGAGAAGCCTTCGTTATAGCGCCTTACAAGCTACACATGGGCCAGATGCAAGCTAAAAGCAATGAATGGAGAAAAGAAGGACAGGTTTTTTTATTTTTCTTTTTTTTCTAGGAAGACATTATTTATTATTTTGGTTTAGTTCCAAAGGGATAGAGTCCATCATGGCAAGAAGGCACAGCAACAGGCAAAGGAAACATGACTTTTTTTTTTTTTAATACACTATACATACAGTGTTCAGCTGGCATGTACATGCCAGAAGAGGGCACCAGATCTCATTACAGATGGTTTGTGAGCCACCACGTGGTTGCAGGGAATTGAACTTAGAACCTCTGGAAGAGCAGTCAGTGCTCTTAACCTCCAGCTCAGAACTCACTTTTGTAGACCAGGCTGGCATCAGACTCAAGAGACTTACCTGCTTCTGCCTCCTGTGTGCTGGGATTGATGGCATCCATCGCCCTGCTTTTCCCCCCCTTAGATAGTCTATTTTAGTGTATATCTGTACCTTCCACGTGTGTAGCAGCTTGTGGAGATGAGGGGGCTTCAGATCCCCTAGAACTGGAGTTATAGATGGTTGTGAGCCACTTTATGGATTTTATGGATGATAGATACTGAACCTGAGTTCTCTTCAAGAGCAGTAGCTGTTTTTCACTAAACTGTCTATCTCCCTATCCCCTAGATAGTTTTTTTTTTAACCTCCATAATTACAATGAACCTAGATAGTTTCTTAAATGACACCTAGATTCGTATGGTGCTAGGCTGGCAAAAGGAAGAATTTAACAGTGCCACAGACGGTTTGTCCTGAAGGGGTCTTGCAATCACTCTAGGGTTGCTTTAGGAATAGTTACAGGAGTTCAATTATCAGAACAATGCTGTTTTGTGAATATTGTTTTTACAAAAAGCCGTATTAAATACAGTGATGACAAGCTTATCTGTTGAAGTCTCTTTAGTAAGCACTTTACACATGCTGATATTGTCTTCCCGGTTATAGCATTCATTATGACAGTGGCTTCAGGTTGGCTGGAATTCTCCATCCTGCTTCACCCCCACAGTGTTGTTGGATTAGATATTAGACAACAACCACAGCCAACTATTCATTCACAAAACTAAGAATATGGCAACTATCTTCCAATGCTAGGCTTAAAGCTGCTTTTAATTTCTTTTGTCCATAAACGTTTTTTGGCCATGCTAGGGATAACCTGGGCTGTGACCATGCGAGGCAAGCACTCCATTATGAAGCTACTCCCCTAACCTCAAATGCTTCCAAAGACTGTATTTAACCAAGCTGGTTATCTTAGCCTGCCATTTTTAACTGTATACTTAGCTTTTAAATTTGCATTCTCAATCACTGCATAGTCATTACGCTGATCATCTCCAGTTCCAATCTCCAAATATTTGGCACAGCAATCTCAAAGACTGTCCTCCCAAACTCAGTTTTTTGTTTTCTTTTCTTTTGTTCAAAAGGGTGAAAGCACGCAGAAAAACATTAAAGGCTGGGCTCAGCTGGGTGGCCTGCCATCTTTAGATATTATCAAGGGACATTAAATGATATTCTCTAAAGGGCACCCTCAGAGTTAAGTATTGAAGGTATCATTACCACATTTTATGAAAAGGATGATGACAAAGTCCTGGCAGTTGCACGGGTGGGGAGAAGAGAAAGGGAGGAAATTTGAGTTAGGCATGGTGGTCAGCCATGTGGTGGACAAGCTGCTAGGTGGCAAAAAGGCAGTATGGGGGCTCAAGAGATGGCACATCTGTTAAGAGAACTTGCTCTTGCAGAGGACCCCGGTTCCCAGCTCCAAGATGGCATAAGGCTCACAAATTGCCTGTAAACTCCAATTACAGGGGATCTGATGACGGCTTGACCCATTTATTAGGCACACCCGTGATACACACACCTACATACAAACACTAGTAACATAAACTTTTTTTGTTGTTTTGAGAAACAGGGTTTCTCTGTTTAATAGCTGTGGGTGTCCTGGGACTAGATCTTGTAGACCAGGCTGGCCTTGAACTGAGAGATCTGCCTGCTTCTGCTCCCGACTGCTTGGACTAAAGGCCACCACCGCCTGGCTTTTTTTTTTTTTTTTTTTTTAGCTTGAGACAGGGTTTCCCTGTGTTAACAGCTATGGTTATAGTGGAACTTGCTTTGTAGACCAAGTTAGCCTTGAATTCACAAACTTTTTTTTTTTTTGAGAGTTTCTCTGTGTAGCTTTGGAGCCTATCCTGCAACTCACTCTGCAGACCAGGTTGGCCTCAAACTCAGAGATCCGCCTGCCTCTGCCTCCCGAGTGCTGGGGTTAAAGGCGTGTGCCACCACTACTAGGCTCACAAATCTTTTTTTTTAAAAAAAGATTTATTTATTTATTTATACAGTATCCTACCTGTAGCCCAGAAGAGGGCACCAGATCTCATTATAGGTGGTTGTGAGGCACCATGTGGTTGCTGGGAATTGAACTCAGGACCTCTGGAAGAGCAGTCAGTGCTCTTAACTGTTGAGCCATCTCTCCAGCCCACAAATCTTTTTCTTAAAGATGTGTGTCAGAGAGAGCAAAGAAATGCAGTATTGGGAAAGCATACTTAGACCAGGGAAAGAAGGAAAATTACTGTAATTCAGACAGTAGGCCAATTGAGGAAGCTGCCTGGCTATGGCTTTGTAAACTGACTCCTTTAGGGCAGAAATTCTAGGAAGGAAAGCTACTCTCTACTAAAGGTATTACTCCTTAGCATGCCTTAAGGTAGATTTGCCTTCCTGAGCAGTGGTCCCTTAGCCAGGTGACTGACCTGCCCAACTGTATTAACTCTTAAAGGAGAGCACAATAGCATGTCTCCACCCAGAGGTAGATTCGAATCTGGATAGGAGGCAACAGCTTCCTTTCAAAAGAACTTTAAGGCTCTAATACCAGAAGAAACTACTCTTCAAATTTATTTGGTAAGTTATCAAGTAAAAATTTGCATTTGGCCAGGTGTTGTTGGCGCATACTTTTAATCCCAGCACTGGGGAGGCAAAGGCAGGAAGATCTCTGTTGAGTTCGAGGCCAGCCTAGTCTAGAGTTCCGGGACAGCCATGGCTACACAGAGAAACCCTGTCTTGTGAAAACAAAAACAAACTTGTATTTGTATTTGGGTAGTAGCTTGACAAAGGGAGGTGGTCTGCCAAGATTCAACAGTGGCTGACATGTACCGAGCAGTCACCGTATGGTTGATATTTGCCACACACTGAATGATGTATCCTTTACACCCTACCTTTGGATCATAGTGACTGAGCCCTCCCGAACAGGCTATGAAAAATGAAATAACCTTTCTACTTTGTGGAGATACAGCTGAGGTCTCCCACCAGGAACCAAATCAGCCAGCACATCAAAATCACCTCATACATCCTAGCCTCCAGAACTGTGAGAAATCAGTCTGTTGCTGACACCCAACCTGAGCTTAAACAACACTTCACTTCTACCAACTAAGCTAATGACATTTTATGGAGCTGGGCTCTAGTCATATGACATCATCACCAGTAATGGCAGGACTCAACCTTGCGGCTTTCACAAACCATTTAACCTGGGTAAGGTCTATCACCTTTGCTCATCAAATGAAGCATCCAATTCCAGAAATGAGAACTGCTGACTTCACAGGCAACCATAAATCCTAAGTTATTTACCAAGAAGATTCAACAGAAATGTGAAATCTGTTATGATATTAATAAGCCTGTATTAAATTTAGTCAGTTATACTGCTATTGAACAATTTCGTTTTACCAATGATTAAATACCAATAGGATAGGGAAAGCTATTATTTTTGTGTAAATTGGGTAAAAGGATGCTTATATGTAAGTAAAGCCAAAGTCCAATAGTATTTCATAAGAGTCTTTTAGCACATATCAAACTGGTCAATTATATACAAATTTATTTAAAATCATATAGGCTTTATCCACTTAAGACTGCATAACAGCTTTGTTTTATTGAGACAGGGTTGCTCTGTCCTGGCTGTCTTGAAACTTGCTCTGCAGATCAGGTTGGCCTGCCTGCCTCTACTTTCTGAGTCCTGGGATTACAGGCGTGTGCCACCACTGCCTGGCACAGCGCAACATTATTTTAGATGTGCCTTTGAAGACCATAGGTACTTACCAGCTAGGCAAGCAAAAACACAGCGGTTCTTCTCAAAGAAATGCTATCTGTTTCAAGTGTTAAAATTTCACTTTTAAGGTTCCTTGATTGTAACTAAGAATCCTGCTGTTCTTCGAAAAAACGGTTCATAATTATCTATGAAAAGTTGCAGATCTAGAGACTTAATAATTACACTAACAGTGAAACAAAATGCAGCAACCTTTTACAACACTTTTCACATATTCACACCCATAGGTTTCCTTATAAACTGGGCAAGGATGCTTTTAGGAAAAACCATTACTTGGCTAGGTCTTTAAGACAAACATCCCCAACTAAAGATACACTAATTCCCTGAAATCAGATCTCAAGAACAAACTGCTTTTCAATTAAAACCTAAATGTTTTCTAGAGAATCCTAATACAAAAAAAACAAAACAAAACAAAAAAATCTAAATGTTATTTAGCTATTTTTTAAAATGAGATTTTTATGCCAAGGGAAAAAACAAAACCTTGGACCGCAGTCATAAACTCCTACTTCATTCTGCAAAAGAAAAGTGTGAATTAAAAATGAGGTGCAGTCAGACATAATGCATGAACTGTTTTAATCTGACCTTTGTATATGTTACAGGATAAGCAGGAATTCAGCAATTCAGTAAAAATAAATAGCAACTGCTAAACACACCCAAAACAAAAGGGAAAAACGAACAGAGGAATCATAGTAAAATTTTTTTTTTTTATTTAGGTTTGGTCAGTACAGGTGAGATATACTGGAGTCACAGGGCAATATGCATTAACAGGACACAACAGCTCCTAAAAACTTAGTAACTATGCACACAGATTTCTTAAACATTCGGTCACCTAAAGATGAATGCACAGATGTATGGTGGAAAAACTATCTAACACTGAAAGTACTATAGGACTCCAAGTCCAACTTCTTAGTGATAAAAACTACTGTACTGGGCAACCTTGGCAGTCCTAACCCACATCTACTCTAACAAGTCTGAATGGTGCATAAGTATATAACAGCATGAGAAGAATGCCCTTACACAGCACAGCTTCTAGATAGACAGATTTATACAGACATTATTGTTATAGATTCCCATTTACAACTTCACATTAACTCATATAAAAATAACTTGACCCTACACAAAATGTTCTTTTAGCAACGTTCAAAGTAATTAACTGTTACGATTTTCAAAGTGGCAGAGGTATTGAAGCAATAAAAAAAGGAAAAAAAAGGAACCAAACAAAAACACACCCACAAAAAGGCAAATTGTGACAAAAGTATGCATTAATTTTTGACAGTATCCTCTCCCAAATTAAATGACACTGTATAAAAATTTGCTGGAAAAATATTACAAAACTGAACCCTGTACATTTACACTCGAGTCCAAGCCATTCTGAATGTGGCGGGAACCCACAGTTCGGTTACCTTTCCCACTCACTGCTTTCTCCTCTTGAGGGTCATGACTGGAGTCTGTATCATTTGAGTGATGTGTGAGAGAGTTTTCACTGCCCGTGGGAGAGTCTACACTTTCATACCCCGCACTGAGTGGGTTTATGTAACTACTACCTCCTCTGCCAGTTCTCTCCTCTGAGCTGTTGGAGGCCTTATTACCATTCCCTGAAGAAGAAGGAAAGTCATCCTCAGTTGTGTTCCCCTCCCTGTGAAATCCAGACCCAGACGTCCGCTGGCGGGAGGAGCTGCCATTACTTGGTCCATTTGCCAGACGACTGCAGTCTTTGCTTGTGGCCTCTGCCTGATCTACAGGTTCAGAAGATGTAGTCCTGCTGGTACTTGGGGCTGAAGCTTGAGACTGCTGCTGCTGGTACTGCGCCAACTGCTGTCGTGTCTCCTTTAGTTGTTGCTGAAGAACTAGAATGGTGCTCTGCATACCCTCTACTTCTTCATCGAGTTGAATGATGAAGTCATTCAGTTCTGTGCAAAGAAGAGTCAAACCTACTTTAATACGTTAACATATTTTAAACATTTCTGTTATGTGTGTACACATGCACTCACCTGTGCATGTGTGTATGAGAGGCCAGAAGTCAACATAAGGTGTCTTTCTTCTATAGCTTTCTATCTTATCTCTCACTGAACCTGGAACTTGCCATTTTGACCAGATGAGGTGACCATCAAACCTCAAAATTCACCTTCCACACCCTAAGCACTGGAGTTAACAGACCACGAGCTCCATACCTATTTCATTTGGGTGCTGGGATCCAAAATTAGGTCCTCATATTTGCATAACAAGCGCTATGCCCACAGAGCTGATTCTCCAGCCCCCTCAAATATTAGTTGCCAGCAACAAAGCTAAGTCAATAAATTCTTACCAAGAGAATAATGTTTTAAAACTGGAATAGCATACTTAAATAAATTACCTGGAATTTTAATCACCATACAAGAATGAGTTTGAAGGGTAACTGGATGCTTTAAATATATTATTAAAGTAACCAAATTAAAATTGATTCCAACCTTCCTGCCTCATACAATTGAGACAGTAGCCGATAAAATCTTATCTGTGTTGACCTGAGGGTCCCTTCTCTTCAAACTCAGCCAGAGTCTTTAATAAATCTATAGCAGGTAAAGCCCCCTGGACACTGTTGGTTTATTAACAGCCCCCCCATCCCCGACCCACAAAGACGTCTGTTTCACACACAAGAATACAATCACATAAGAAATACCTAGGTATTGCTAAAATATGCAAGTCCATTAACTTTCTAAAAAGGCTTGGAGAAAAATAGCTTCTCAGTTGCTACATAACATCTCCCACTTAACATCTACCAACTTTCTTTGCAACCAACCATCAAATACACTGCTTCTCAGTTTACATGTTCACAGCGTGGCTCCATTTCTTACTATTAATCCATTTCACAAAACAAGAAAAAAAATGCAGCTATACTAAGACAAAAACAAACAAACAAAAAACAACAAAAGTATGGTAACAATTACATTTGGTTTGTCTCAGCAGATGTAAATATTGAATCTCCTTTTTATTGAAGAGGACATTAAGGAAATATAACTATGTTACTTTTAACCACAAAATTGCCAAGTGTTTCCAAGATTCACACTTAAGAGAAATGATTAATGATACTCAAGAACTGAATATAATTTTTACACCTTAAAACATCTTTATTCTACAAAAACTTACAAAAATTTCCCAATATGTTTTATTAGTACCTTGGGAAATACTCTAAATTAAATCATTTAGTTTTACAAGTCAATGGTAGGTGTTGCATGCACAATCTTATGTAGCCAGAACATGCACAGAAACTCTTCTACCATAAGCCTGGCAACCTTTAAAGCCAGTGCAAAGTTAAGCAAACTTTAAACAACAAACCCCCTTACCATCCTGACTGCTTTTAAGCTCCTCACTATATTTCTTCTGTAAAGCCAACTCTGCTTCAAGCTGTGCAATACGGCCCTGGGACAGCTGCCTTCCAAGCTCTTGGTTCTCCTGGATAAGCATTCGACACTTCGCCATTAACTTTTTGCCTGTTTGGCTGCAAAGGAAAGAGCCGATCATCACAAAATGCAGACAAAGCTCTCTATAGCCTTTGCTCACAATCATGACAGCAGATGAACACAGCTACGTCACAGCAGATGTCACCCTGTAATTACCATCTTCTTTTCTGGAACATGTCCATCTTCTGCACTTCGGTATTTATCAATATAGCAGCAAAAATAAACCTTAAACAAAAAGTGCTACATAGCCACTTTTGTTTCTACTTCATCAATATTTTCATCCTAAATTATCATTTGAAGCATAAGCAGGCCATTTAATGTATATCTTGGATATACTGTTAATGTAACACTATGGTACTAAGCTTTATCAAACAAAGGTTTTTTAAAAAAAATGTATAGTATCAATTATAAATGAATGCCCCTTTACTACCCATAAAATACCTGTAAAAGAATGAGAATATATTCTTATTAATAAACACACATAAAGGATTCCTTTTAATAGGTAGTTCTCTGGTACAGGTCTCTTCTATACAAGAATGTAGCTTTTAAAAACTTGCCAAATAGAAATCCATTAGTTCCTTATTTAACTTAACTGGGACATAAATTTGATTCTTTTTTTTTGCTATGTAGTAGAGGATGACCTTGAAATTGCAATCCTCCCCTCCTAAGTACTAGGATTACAGGTGTGTAATCCTAATAATAAAATACACTATGCCTGATGAGCATTTTAACACTGGTATGTGATTAAGACTATATATTCCCAAATCACAAAGATCCAATATTATTTTCCAAACCTTAAATTATCTGTCAGATTAGGATCACCGTACTTTTGAACACTTAAATTTTTAAATAATAGTGCACTGTTATTCAATTCATATAGGTGAATACCAACTAGTAATAAAACTGCAAGTAACACTCCAGTAAAACCTCACTGATTTTAGCCTTAGTAATAACAGCATAAACGGTTAATTTCAAAGGGATTTGGCTTAAATTCGCAATTGTGATACTGACTTTGAGGTGCATATGAACAATCTTATATTTTTCTCATCGGATAAGAACACTTTGTTGTTGTTTTTGAGACAGGGTTTCTCTGTCTAACAGTCCCTTCTGTCCTGGAACTCACTTTGTAGACCAAGCTGGCCTCAAACTCACCGAGATCCGCCTGCCTTAGCCTCCGAAGTGCTGGGATTAAGGTGTGCCACCACTGCCTGGTGATAAGAACACTTCTGTACTGTACTGTTCTCCTATTTCTAGTGAGATTTGCATTTGCCATACACAGAGTCCATCTGATTCTAGCAGACACCAGAGCCCTAACAACAGGAGTACTTTGTGGAGAACTCTTACTGGTATGTTGCAGGTTTCCTTAAAGCATAGCTTTTGTTATAGTACAGTTTCAACAACAAAAAAATAATTAGAATTTCCCTAAAGATATTTGTGGAACATTAAAAACCAGGTTACTGTTGTTCAAAGGAACCAAGGTCAAGCTATGAATGCACACATTAAGAGTTTCATTTGTTCAACACATTCCCTTCACTGCTATTGTAGCTCCAGGTGCTCTCCATTTCCTATCAGCCTCTTCAGAGTTCAGTTTCCACTGAACAAGTACTTAGAAATTAATGAGGAAATAAGATGCAGACACCACTGTAAGACAGTGGATCTCCTCCTTCCTTCTACTTAACTGCCCATATAACAACTTTGTTTCTTTTCTCTTTTTTGAGATAGGGTCTAGCCGGGCATGGTGGTGTTGGCATGGTGGTGTTTGCTTTTAATCCCAAACAGAGGCAAGAGGATCAGTAAATTCATGGCCATCCTGCTCTACAGAGTGAGTTCCAGGACAGCCAGGGTTACACAGAGAAACCCAGGCTCAAAAACTTAAACCAGAAAAAGAGGGAGAGAGATAGGATCTCATTATGTATCCTTGGCTAACCTAGAACTATGAGACTAACTGTCCTCAAAATTACAGAATCTGTATACTTCTGTCTCCCAAGTGCTGGATTAAAAACACATGCCACTAGGCCTAGCCAACTGTTTCTTGCAAATCATATGTATCATATTTTTCAACCAGAAAGTTCTACTTTCCTGTGAATTAATAAAGATTAAGGGGGAATAAACAATTGTAAACACATTAACTGGTCACTTGACCCCATAGAAAACATCAAAAACTTTATAATAAAATACTTTATTTAAATGCCTAGGAGCTTAACTACTCTGCTGAGGAAGTTCTAGTGTAAGCTGAAGCTAGTTCTAGGCCATCTGGCCCGAGAGACCGTGTCTTAGAAATCACCTGTAAACTTACTCTTATCTAAAACACCTTAAAACTGCTTCAATTTTATGTTAATAACTATGCTGAATAAAACTGGTGGTTGTGTTCCTCACAAAACACTCCACACGTAAAATGGTGTGGGGCTGGAAGTGTACTGACTTTAGCATTGAGGCCTTGGGTTCAATTCTTAGTACTCTCCACCAAAAAGGCTGAGGACACAGCTCAATTATAAAGTGCTTATCTAGCACAGTCAAGGCCCTGGGTTCAGCATCACAAAATAAGTTGAGAGAGAAAACTAAACTATAAGAAAATATTCCTCCAAGGAAAATTTTCTTAAAAAAAAAAAAAGAAAATATTCCTTTAATTTTTAAAATTCACTTCATTTAATAACTGAAAAGTTAGCTCAGCAGTTAAGAGCCCTGAGGAGCCAGGTTTAAATACCATCATAATATGGTGGCCCAACCTTCTCTATCTCCAATTTCAAGGATTCTGATACCCTACTTTGGCCACATACACGTGGTGCATAGACAGACATGCAGACATATCACTAATATATATATATATGCAAAAATAAATCTTAAAAAACAAATCGTCATCTTCTATGGGTGTTTTGTCTGCATGAAAGTCTGTGCATCACATGCATTCCTGGTGTGTGAAGGAAGTGTGTTAGATCCTCTGGACTGGAGTTTTAGATAGCTATAAGTGCTATGTAGGGGCTGGAAACTGAACCTGGGTCCTCTGGAAGAGCAGCCACTGCTCTTAACCACTGGGCCATCTCTCTAGCTCCTCTTTAAAAACATACAAACAAATAAACAAAAAACAGAGTCTTAATATGAAGCCCTGGCTGGCTTTGAACTCCTAGAGATCTGCCTTCCTTTTGCCACCCAAGTGTTTGGGTGATTTCTAAAACCAGATAGCCACAAACTGACAGGAAATACTTAAGAGATTTACAAAAAAGAAGGGGCATTCATATATTGCTTTAATTACCAAGGGAAGGAAGCCAGGTTATTTTGTGGAGATGTATATACAAATTGCCTAAGTGACTTAAGTGCAAGCTGAAGATTACCAGTATATTCCTAAACACTCTAATGTCTTGTCAAATGAAATAGTTTAAAGTGGACAATATTACAGAGAGAATTATAATCCATCTCTCATTTGCTCTTTTGTTTACTTTTCAAGACAGGATATGAGTATATTCCCTGAATTTCCCATTCTCCTGCACCAACCTCACCATTGCTGGGATTAAAGGCATAAGCCACCACACCCAGATAAAAAATTTTTATCCCTCAAAACTGGACCTGAACCAAATAGGAGAAATACCATATACACATACAAGAAAACTCAAACCCAACCACCTGAATCATTTCACATAGATTACTGATTTAATCACTACTATTTTTCAAATTAATAATGTATTTTTTAATACTTGATATAGTTTGGTTTAGGATTTAATTTTATGTAATAAAACCCCATTTATGGGTTGTTTAAGATTAATAAAAATACTACATAGCCATTAAAAAGGTATAATCTAGATATGCTAAAAAAATACCCAAGAGATAAAAATGGAGGAAAAAAATAACGCTTTAAAGCATATATGTACGGCATGATTACATTTCTTTAAAACCAATATACATAAAATCATTGCATATGCACATATTATCTTGATGATACCCAAGATATTTAATAGCAGTTACTGGTCCTGCAGAGCAGAATGGGGCAGGTTGACGGCAGTTCACGAGTGACACTTTCCATCTCCCCTTCCTCTAGTATTTCAATTGTATACACGAGCATGTATTGTCTTATTAAGACAGAAGTTACAATAACAAGAAAGCAGGCCCACAGGCCTCCGTTACTGTATCCAAGTAGCAAAGAAAGACTGGCTAAATTTGAATACATGTTAGTAATACATTTTACAAATTACTACTTAACCTACTAAAAATATACTTAGGCTTTTTCTATTATGATCTGGAAATGCATAAAATAAATACAAAAGATCCAATTTGGTCACAACAAACTACTTTTAAACAGTTGGTTACTTACCCTCCAAACCCCCAGTGACAATTTTAGAAGAAGACTTGTTCCTGAAAAGTCATACAAACCACTCCTCCAACCCACCCCTGCCCCACAATCAGTTCCCTAAAGCAAACATACAGGATACTTACAATTGATTTGAACGATTAAGAGAGAACTTAAGTCACCCTTGTTAAAACTGCACTTAAACGTTGGGACAAGCTGGAACTTTTATCTTCTACTCATCTCAGACTCCATTATCACCAAGCGAAAATTCAAACTGGTGACTTATAGACGAAAAAAAATTCACCTCCAGGATTGGATGGAAGCATGAAGAATATAATGCCTCATTTATCTAAATGAGCAAATGAACTTGCTAGAATGATCACTATACCTTTTTTTCAATTCACAGAAAGCCTCACTTGGGCCAGCCCAGAGTTCCAACACATTATTTCCCCAATCTTCTGGCAGGTACCTTGTGAGACTGTCCCACATTATGTTCTACTGCAATATCCTGGGGCCAAATGCCACGTCTCTTTGTCTTTTATACCACCTGGAATAAAGTCTTTTAAATGAAACAGCCTTTTCCTTCACTTTGAATTTGAAGAGCACAGGATAATTTTTCCAAAGTCTTGATCTGCTCTCCACCACCCCCCAAAGTAAAATATTAAGAGTACAACAAAATTATCAGAGTATTCCTTGAATTAAAAAAAAAACCCAACTATTTCAAGGCACATTTAATTTAATATCAAGAATTCGATACAAAAGGCCCAAATACAATGAAGGAACACATTCCCCCATTTAACACCAACGACAATGCTGTTTAACATGTGCCTGCTGAATGAGATGAGGGTTTACTGAATAACGTGAGTCTCATCACAGCCAATACCTTATACAATCTAGTTATAAAATGAATGCTTATA